>JAJIYU010003342.1:0-27256 GCA_030144865.1 Tinospora cordifolia
TTTACCTTTAATTGTCTTGATTTTATTAAATGTGAATTTGTACTATGATATTTATTCTAAGGCATGCGGTATTGAAAAATAGAAAGTCAAGTGTGTGTCACTTGTAAAGTAACATGACCCAACCCGCCAATTGGTTAAGTCCATTGTCAAAATAATGGTGGTTGTTCAAAACTCAAAGGATGTGGGGGTTGGGGTGTTACAGTAAGTGAGCTAATGGATCACCAATCTTGCCTATTTTCTTATGGCACTAAGGAATATTCTCTAGCAACTTTTCTAATTCAAATTTAGAGAGTATCTTCATTCTAGAACCCTTCCATAACCATTCTAGATATCCCATAGTGAGAGACAATATTCTCTTAGAACCTTCTCTTTTGTTTATCTTGCTTGCTCATCACACAAGCACACACATGGCAACTTTTCCTTTTTTTTCTTTCTTGGAAGTCCAGCTTTGGTGAGCACACTATAACCACATATGGGACACCATATCATAGTCTTAGATACTAATCAAGGTTCTAGAAAACTTTCTAATTTGAGCTAGACCCATAGATGGCACACCAAGTGGGCATATCCCCTAGATTTGGCACCATGGCTAGATTTCCCTTATACACTTTCTATTTTTGTTTCTTGTGTAGGGGTGATAGCTAGGGTTTGTAAGTGAGCATAAATTCTAATTTCAAACCTTTCTAATTAGGTTAATCCATATGTGATCACACAAACATGTGCATGGGTGGACCGGTTTTGCTTAGCTAAGGCATGGAGCACATGATCACTAGCTTGGTGCATGGAATCAATCTTCATGGATTTCCAAATCCTAGCTGAGCGTCCCATATGGGTGGTGTACTGAATCACTTGCATGGTACATTGGATCATGATTTATGGAATCAAATAAAGGAAGACGTCCCTTGGTGGTTGACTAGGGTGGGTTGCACCCGATCATGGTGTTCCACCCATGTGACTTGCACATGCTTTGGGTGGCCATGTCTTCATGGGTTCACATGAATTTAATAAAATTTAATATCTCCCTAACCACTAGGAATTTAGGTGTATAACCTATAGTTTTGGAACCACATGATCAAGACACAAATTTTAAGGCATAGTTTGACCCAAGGCGTTTTTCCTTAGAAACCTTCCTTATTTAGAGCCCACTGAAGGTACTTTACTCGAATCTTGGCCAATTGTCCCAATTTTTGGATATGTTGTGTGTCTTGTAAGTTTATGCCATCCCATAGAATTTTTGGTCATTTCGAATCCTTGAAGTATCCTAAATTTCATTTCTTTTCTAATTTAAACCCTTGAAGGTGTTTTGACAAAATGAGAGCCCTAATTTTGACCAATTGAGCTAATTTTCAAATATGTTGCTCAATTGGCCGATTCGAGTCAATTTGCTTCATTTTAGGTGATTTTGGATTCTCAAAGGTCACTAAATGAGAGTTTTAGAACCTACCAAATTTTAGCCCTAAAATGATCTCGGTTTTATTTTGCACCCAAATTTCATTGAATAGACCTTGAATTTCGTTTTATTTGGTACGCAGTTTTCAGGTTATTACAACCTACCCTTCTTACAAAAATTTTGACCTCGAAAGTTGGACATAGTTAAGGATTTCTATTAAAAAGGTGTGGATACTTTGTCTTTATTTCGCTTTCTAGTTCCCATGTGGCTTCTTCCATCCTGTAATGTTTTCACAGCACTTTTACCAATGGAATGTCCTTCATTCTTAAACTATGTGCCTTGTAGTCAAGGATTTTGACTGTTGTTTCCTCATAAGTAGTATCATCTTGAATAGTTACTTCATCCCAAATGGATAGTATGAGAAGTGTCTAGTTCTTACCTTCTCCAGTTTCCTTTAAGTCTAGGACACAATGTCGTAACACATTCTCTAGTTTCTAGGTAACTTTCTTAGCCTTCCTGACTTGGTATGTGGATCTGATTGGCACTTCAGTGAGACGATCCACAATCACCCATTCAATGTTTTTCTCCCTAAGTCTTAGGACATTCTCAGTATCTACCCTAAGTTCAGTACACTTATCCTATTCATTTTCCTCTATCAATCTCGTGAGCCATTTGTCATGCCTTTTGTTTATCCTAGATCTAATGCAACAAGTCCTATGAGCAGGACATGCTATAGGGATAGGCTTGTCTTTCATTTAGGGTCATACTATCATAAAGTTCTCAGTTTATTGAAAGTTTTCTTTGTTGTACCCCACCTGCGACACAGTGGACTCTACCACACGACAAGTTTCGAAGTTGTTACCTTAATTGGCTAACACTATCTTAAATATTTAAAGTGAGGCAACAAGAGTTCTTAAAGAAATTGTTTTCATTAATTGGAATTCACAAGTATAAAACCTTATTCAAGGACAAAATAAATGCTAACATATAGCGAGTCTCAAGAACTCCCTTCCACTAATTATATTACAAAAATTAATTTTTGTCTCCTAACATTGGACTACTAGGGTTTCTACAGAGGATATTGATCTTCTTGGGCCTCCACAACGAACATTCAGGCTTAGTTCTCACCACAAACCTGATTTTTCCCTTGGTTAGCATTCTGTTGTTGTCTACCTTGAAAATGATCATTCTAACCTCCTCCCTTAGTATTCTATGGTTGAGGAACCCGAGTGTAACTGGGCAATCCTTAACGAGATGGCCCTTCTGTCTGCACACATAGCATAGCCCATGCCTCTTGGCTTGTTCTCTAGACTTGTTCTTGGCTTGCCCCTGTTCTATGGAGCCCTACCACTCTTATTCTTTTTCTATCAACCATGATCTTTTTCATTCACAGGCCTCTTATTCTTTTCTCTCAACCTTTGTTCCACTGTAACACCTCAACCCCCGAGACTTTCAATTTGAATTTTATCACAAGGTAGGTCGGGCTGGTGTTACTTTACAAGTACATAACTTGAATTTCTATTTCAATTATTTCATGCCTTAATTGTATTTAAGAGTACATAGCTTAAATTTAGGAATTTAATAAGGTAACAATACAAGAAATAAATGAAATTCATAAACTCAATCAATTGAATAAATTTGAGTACATAATTCGATCTTGAAGAAAAACTGTTACAGCAAAAAATTCAAAACTTGGGTAGCATGCCCTTACATAGAAATTAGAAACTTTCTAAATTAAAAAACTTAACTAGTATTCATAGTCTTAATATAATTCAATTACCTAAAAAATAGAAGGAATGGGTGAGCACATAGCCCAGTGGATCATTCTAAACATTTAAATCATTATTTCAATTCAAACAAACCAAACACATCAAAAAATTTTGTACATTAGGTGATTCAAACAAATTTCTTATCTATGGTTGACATTGAGACCAAAAGAGTTGCATCTCTGTGTTCCACATCGTTGGGAGAGAGAATCACTCTTGGAAACTCAAACCCTAATATCTATGAAGTGGGATCACTCTTGCAAACCTAGTTCAAAATCATCAATGGTAAGCCAGCAAGCCAGATTGGGGTGAAACACACACGAAGACTGTATGCAGCCTATCAGTATGTGGTTATAATCATTATTTAATCTTTTTTTAGTGATAAAACACACAATATCGGATTAAACCATCAATATAACATGTACATAACATGAATCATTAAATATTTATTCTTGATTTTTAAACATGCATAACATGTATATTCATGGCACATCAATAAATAGAGCATGTATATTAAAACATATATTTAAATAATCAACTTTAAAACATCATCACACATGCAAGACTTATTCAAATTAAAATAAAGTAAAAGTTAGAAATCACTTCCACCTTAAAAATAAATCTCTTCTGCACACCTTTCAAATTTGGCAAAGTTATGTTACTCAAAAGCTTCTAAACACTCAAGAACTCTCAAGAACACTCAAGAACAGTTCAAGATTACTCAAAATCTAAGGGGATTTCTAAGAAGAAGGTTAGAGAGAATCAAGAGGAACTAGTATACTTTTGATTTGGGATAAAAAAAAAAGAAAGCACTAGGAGTCCTATATATAGAGTTTAGAGGAGTGAAAATTAGTAACTTTGGGCATTTTTCAAATAGAAAATTTCTTTTTTATTGGGTTTTGGCGGCTCAAATTCAAATAATTGATTTTTTAGGTGTTTTTTGAATTTTTTCAAATATTTCTTTCCTTTTTTTAAGTTTTTTCTCATTTTTTTGATTTTCTAAATTTTATTTCTTTATTTCGGATTAGTAGATCTTGGCTGCACTATTTCGGCGAAATCGTTGAAATCGTGAGGCTCCCTTGGGCGCATGCGCGAGTTCGGCGATTACGCTAAACTCGTGCGCGTCTTTATATATATATATATACGTTTTTTTATGTTTATAATTATCTATCGTTCGACAATATGTATATATAATTATCTATTGTTATAAATATAATGTTATAAATTTATAACAATAGTATATTATACAATTGTATGTATAATAATTTAGTATATATATAACAATTTATATATAAAAATTTATAAATGTTATAATGTTATAATGTTATACATACATTTATTTATACTTATATAATGTTATACTTACATTACATAAATATAAGTATATAACATTTTATTTATTTATTTATTTATAAATTCACACTTATTATTCCTCATACATTCTGTTTTATATATCTATACTAATATAATATTATTTTAACATACATTATACTAACACACATATTATATAATATTATTTTTACAACCATAACGAATATTTTTATATACTTGTATATAACTACTACATATATCCGTGTATGTATGTATATGTTTTTATTATTTATTTTCAGATACCAAGGTTTTTCAATTAATTTCATTTATTTACACAGTTTATGTCTGGAAATATTATCAATTTTTCAAACAAAATATTTTATTTGAAATTCGTACAAAATTAGTAAGTGTTACATTCTACCCCCCCGCCCCAAAAGGAATTTTGTCCTTGAAATTTATACTTATTCATGGGTTCCCAGTAAACTTATGTGGGTACTTGGTCTTCATTTCGCTCTCCAACTCTCAAGTAGTCTCTTCCATTCCATGATGTTTCTACAGCACCTTAACTAAGGGAATATTCTTAGTTCTCTGGTTTTGCACCTTGTGATCAAGGATTCTAATTGTCGCTTCTTCATAAGTGGTGTCCTCTTGAACATTTACTTCTTCCTAGTGGATGATGTGAGAAGGATCTGGTTCATACTTTTTCAACATCGAAACGTGGAACACATTGTGGGCTTAGGTCATCCGATTTTGTACTTCCAACTCATAAGCACATTCTCCAATCCTCATAAGTATTTCAAAGGGTTCAACAAATCTTGGTGACAACTTTCCCTTGAATCTGAACCTCTTAAGACCCTTCTGAGGGTTGATTCTTAGAAATACTTTGTCCCCTACTTGAAACTCTAGGGGTCTCCTTCTCTTGTCAACATGGCTCTTCTGACAACTCTAAGCTATGGCCAACCTCTTTCATATTGGTTTGACTTGGTTGTTCATTTCTTCCACCAAATCTAACCCAGTAAGAATATGAACTTCAAGCTCGGCCCAACAGGTTGGTGATCTGCAAGGCCTTCCATATAGAATCTCGTATGGAGCCATCTTAATACTTGCCTAATAACTATTATTATAGACAAACACTGCTAAGTGTAGGTACTTGCTCTAGTTTCCTTTAAAGTCCAGAACACAATATCTCAACATGTCTTCTAAGGTCTGGACAGCTCTCTCAGATTGCCCATCTGTCTAAGGATGAAAAGCAGTGCTCATGGTGATTTTAGTCCCCAAGTAGGCTCTGCCAGAACTGAAAAGTGAAGCGAAAGTCTCGGTTAGATATTATAGTCTTGGGCACACCATGCAACCTTACTATCTCTTTCACATATAATTCTCACAACTTATTGACTTGGTCAATGGATTTGATTGGCAAGAAATGAACCACTTTGGTGAGAGTATCCACAATCACCCAAATAGTATCATCTCCCTTTTGATTCCTGGGCAACCACTGACAGAATCTATGGCAATGTTATCCCACTTCCATTCAGGGATAGGTAGTGGTTGTAACAAGCTAGAGGGCTTTCAGTGTTCTGCTTTTATATATTGACAGGTTGAGCATTTAGAAACATGCTTAGCCACATCTCTTTTCATCCCTTTCCACTAGTAAGCTTTTCTAAGGTTTTGGTACATCTTATCTCCACCTATTTGCATCGTATACTTGGTCTGATGAGCCTCGTCCAGTATGGTCTGCTTACTCTATCCATTCTAAGGTACACATATCCTTTCCCCGAGCCTTTGGATATTATCAGCATCTAACCTAAAGTTAGCATGCTTGCCTTGTGTAACTCCTTCGATCAAAATGGTAAGCCATTTGTCTTGCTTTTGTTCATCCCTGATCTGGTGCAGAAAATCCGTTGGCAAGACATGTTGTAGAGGTAGGCTTGCTTTTCATTTAGAGTTACACCCAGCTTAAAGTCATCAATCAACTGGTGCATCTGGCCTTTCTTTTCCTCCTGTTTGTTGAACTTCTTACTCAAGGCATTAGCCACTATATTGGCCTTCCCCGGATGGTAGTGTAATTGAAAATCATAGCCTTTCAAGAACTCCATCCATCTCCGTTGGACCTTCATTTGTCGTGAGGCATAAGCGACTACTTGTCTTTCTTGCATCAATATTGTTCCCAGTCCACTCAATGATGCATCAGTATAAAGGGTAAAGGTAACGCCATGGGTTGGAGTAACTAGGATAGGGGTCGTAGTCAATCTCTTCTTCGATTCTTAAAAAGATTGTTTGCACTTCTCATCCTAATTGAACTTAACTCCTTCTTGGTTAGCTTGGTCATAGGTTCTACAAGTTTAGAGAAATCTTGGATGAGCCTTCTGTAGTATCCAACCAAGCCTAACAAACTCCTGATCTCTGTAACCGTCTTTAGCTACTTCCAATTCATGATAACCTCCACCTTCTCTAAATCTACAAAGATGCCTTCCTCTTATACTACATGGCCAAGGAACTTGACCATCTTCATCTAGAATTCACACTTGCTGAACTTGGCATATAATTGGTGTAACACCCCAACCCCCACATTCATTGAGCATTGGACATAACCACCATCCTTTGACAGTGGACTTAACCATTTGGTGGGTCAAGCCGGTGTTACTTTACAAGTGACACACACTTAACTTTCTATTTTTCAATACCTCATGCCTTAGAGTAAATTCAAGAATACAAATTTCATTCAATAAAATCAAGGCAATTAAAGATAAAGAAAAATTCAACTTCTTTATTTATAAAAAAAAAAGTATATAACTTTCTAATGTAAGCTATTACATTGTTAATCAAAAAAAAATTCATAACATCTAAAAATTTAATTTCAACAGAAAACTTATTCAAAATTGGGCAACATGCCCTTACATTAAAAGAAAACTCTTAAAAAAAATAGAAACTTGCTAAAATAGAGACTATCCAAATTTCATGATCTTCATAATTTAATTTCTTAAAAAAAAAAAAAAAGAGGATGGGGTAGCACAAAGCTCAGTGGATCTTTTTCAAAACAACCATTTTTCAAATTCAAACCAATAACACATTCATAATTCAATCACTTGCATGCATTAGGCATTTCAAGCATCATATTGTTTCAAGTTGTAATTTAAACCAACAGAGTTTCTCAGCCCTTGATGTGCTTAACTAAATGCTTCGTTATAGTGTAATATGGCATTACATAGCCAATTTCATTGTATTTTTGGACTTTAGGGAGCTTACCCATCAACCAAGCACTTAGGTCTTAAAACCTCATGGCTATCCATGAGAAAAGAACATCCATAGCAACCTACATGTTTGCTATGATGGTATGTGGTTATTTTCACCATCTTCTTTTGTTAAATCTTGAATCATCAAATAAACTTCAGAATATGAAACTAAGATATAAAAAAATTTTAGAATATGAACAATCTAAAAATCAAATCATGAAACAATCATACTCATGCATCATTCTTTGAAATAAGGCCTAAGCATGATATTAAACATGGCATGATCACTACAAATGCATAAATTCGAACAAGGATCAAATATGAAACTGAAATATGGTTTAGAATACTACAACTGAAATTATTTTAATTTCAAAAGCCAAACAAACAATGAACATACTCGCAATTCAAATAAGAAAAAGGGGTGTCAGAAAAATCACTTCCACCTTATGATTTTTTCTCCCCAAAGTTTAAATGAGAGTTCCCAATGTACAAGCACCAAGAAAATCACCCAAGATGAATCCCCAAACCAAGAACTTCTCACACTTAATAGGAAAAAGAATGGTGAGAAGGGATGCCAAGAAGAGGGCTTAGAGAACAAGAGGAAATCTCAACTCTTGGTTCTTGAAATGAGAGGAATGGTGAGCATGGGGGTTTATATAGAGTTTAAGATGGTGTAGAATGATAAGTTTGTGGTGTTCTCCTTGTAGAAAACTTGCCAATTCTTCAAAATTTCATACCTCCCAAGGATAGGAGAATAGCAAGTGTATTTGGATAGTTTTTTTGGAATATAGAAACAAATTTTTGAAATTTTGGAAGTATTTTCACGGATTTATTTAGATTTTTCTGTTAATTTCTCGGTTTATTTTTGGAGCATTAATTTTGACCGTTGGATGAACCTCGATCACGGTGTGCGGATCTCCAATCGCGATCACCGAACACGACTTCGATTTGGACGCTTGGATCGTCCTCGAGCATAGCACGTGCATCACGTTCGCGATCAACAAAACTTGCCTGGACCATCGGATGAACCTTGATCACAGTGTGCGGTTCTCAATCGTGATCACCGAACACGGCTTTGATATGGACGCTTGGATTATCCTCGAGTGTAACACCAAATAATCAATGCAACGTGAGCACAGATCCTGGCTACACGATCAACCTCGAACGCAGTGTTCAAATTTTCGTTTGCGATCAACGAAATAGATTTGGACCGTTGGATCAGGCGGATTGATTGTGGGCCGTTGGATCTTGATGATTCGGTGCTCCTGAGTGTTTGGTCCGGGCTTAATCTTGACCATGGATCTTAGATCGTGTAGATTACACGTTTTTGGCCGTTGGATGTAGTTTCTATTACCACTTTCTAAGGTTTCTATTATTCAAGTTTTGCTAATTATACACCCAATTTCACTTTCTAATTTGTGTAAATATGGTTTATCCTTTTATTTTATTTGTTTGCTAATATTTTTCCCTTTCTAATTCTCTAATATTGTATTTATTAGATATTTTTTCATATCTTTAATATTGCCAACAATTAATAATTCATATTTCTCTATATTTTTTATTTCTTCATTTTTATGTATTTATCTTATATTTTTATTATATAATTCACTCTACTTACTTTATATTGGATAATTAATTCCATAATTTTTCCACTACTTGCATAATTATAAATTAAATTTTTTACATAAAAATAATATTTGATAATTTCACTAACCTTATATCATTAGTTAGATCATCTTGATACTAAGATTTCATTCGCCTCCAATTATTTAAAATTTTTCTCAATTAATTTTATTTCATTAATAACTTTTTATTGACAAAATTATGAGGTATTATAATCTATCCGCCTTAAAAATTTCATCTTCGAAACTTGTACATGTTTAGGTGTTCCTAGTGAATAAATGCGGGTACTTAGTCTTCATTTCACTTTCTAGCTCCCAGGTAGCCTCTTCCAGTCCGTGATGCTTCCACAGTACCTTAACTAAGAGAATATCCTTAGTTCTCAGATTCTATACCTTGTGATCAAGGATTCTAACTGCAGTTTCCTCATAGGTAGCATCATCCTGAATGTTTACTTCCTCCCAATGGATGATGTGAGAGGGGTCAAGTTCGTACTTTCTCAACATGGAGACATGGAATACATTATGAGCTGAAGTCATCTGGCTTGGTAGATCTAGCTCGTAAGCACATTCTCTGATTCTTCTAAGTATTTCAAAGGGTCCTACAAACCTCGGAGATAACTTCCCTTTGAATCCGAACCTTTTGATACCCTTCTAAGGACTGACTCTCAGAAATATTGTCCCTAACTTGGAACTCTAGTGGCCTTCTCCTCTTGTCACCATAACTCTTCTGACAACTCTGTGCAGTAGTCAGTCTTCTTTGTATTAACTTGACTTGGTTGCTCATCTCTTCCACCAAGTCTGGCCCAGTTAATACATGATCTTCAAGCTCAACCCAACAGGCAGGTGATCTGCAAGGTCTCTCATAGAGGGCCTCAAATAGAGCCATCTTTATGCTTGCCTGGTAACTGTTGTTATAGGCAAACTATGCCAGGTGTAAATACTTGCTCTAGTTCCCCTTGAAGTCTAAAACATATACTCCAAAATCTGGATAACTCTTTCAAACTGACCATCTGCCTTATGGTGAAATGATGTACTCATGGTGAGCTTAGTACCCATCTCCTTCTGTAGACTCTGCCAGAACTTTGAAGTGAAGCGAGAGTCTCTGTCAGGCACAATAGTCTTGGGTACACCATGCAGCCTTATTATTTCTTTCACATATAGTTCTCCCAGCTTACTGACTTGGTCTATGGATCTGATTGGCAGGAAATGAGCCACTTTGGTGAGACGATCCACAATCACCCAAATAGTGTCTTCTCCTTTTTGGTTTCTGGGCAAACCACTGGCAAAACCCATGGCAATGTTATCCCACTTCCATTCCGGGATAGGGAGTGGTTGTAACATTCCAGAGGGTTTTCGATGTTCTGCTTTCACTTGTTGACAAGTTAAGCACTTAGAGATATGTTTAGCTACGTCTCTCTTCATTCCTCTCCACTAGTAGGTTTTCCTGAGGTTCTAGTACATCTTGTCCCTGCCTGGGTGCATGGTATACTTAGTCTGATGAGATTCATCAAGTATAATCTGCTTACTATGTCCATTCTGAGGTACACATATCCTGTCCCCGAGCCTTAGGATATTTTTAGCATCTAACCTAAAGTTAGTATGCTTGTCTTGTGTAACTCCTTCAATCAAACTGGTAAGCCATTTGTCTTGCCTTTGTTCATCCCTGA
This sequence comes from Tinospora cordifolia, assembly GCA_030144865.1. Classification (NCBI taxonomy): domain Eukaryota; kingdom Viridiplantae; phylum Streptophyta; class Magnoliopsida; order Ranunculales; family Menispermaceae; genus Tinospora; species Tinospora cordifolia. Next base: position 10,987 of record JAJIYU010003342.1, read on the forward strand.
TATAGTGCAGAAGATCTGGTTGGCAAGACATAGTGTAGAGGTAGGCTTGCTTTTCATTTAGAGTCACACCCAACTTAAAATCATCAATCAATTGGTACATCTGGCCTTTCTCTTCCTCTTGTTTGTTGAATTTCCTACTCAAGGCGTCAGCCACTACACTGGCCTTCTCCGGATAGTAATGTAGTAGGTTTTCCATCCATCTTTGTTGCCTGAGGTTCAACTCCTTCTGGGTGTAGATGTACTTCAAGCTCTTGTGATTGAAAACATATCAAATTTCTCACCATAAAGCTAGTATCTCCAAATCTTCAGGCAAACACAATGGCCACTAATTCTAGGTCGTGAGTAGGGTAATTCTTCTCATGGACCTTCAGTTGTCGCGAAGCATAAGCGACTACTTGTCTTTCCTACATCAACATTATTCCAAGTCCATTAAGCGAAGTATTAGTATATAGGGTATAGGTAACACCATGGGTTGAAGTGACTAGGATAGGGGTCGTAGTCAATCTCTTCTTCAGTTCTTGGAATGATTGTTCACACTTCTCATTCTAATCGAACTTAATTCCCTTCCTGGTCAACTTGGTCATAGGTTCTACTAGTTTGGAGAAATCTTGGATAAACCTCCTGTAGTACCCAGCTAGACCTAAGAAGCTCCTGATCTCTGTAACTGTCTTAGGTTGCTTCTAATTCATAATCGCTTGCACCTTCTTCGGATCTATAGAGATGCCTTCTGCTGACACTACGTGGCCAAGGAACTTGACCGTCCTCATCCAGAACTCACACTTGCTGCACTTGGCATATAATTGATGCCTTCTGAGTGTCTCCAATACTATTTGCAAGTGTTCTAAGTGTTTAGCCTCTAACTTGGAGTAGATTAGGATGTCATCTATGAATACCACCACAAACTGGTCAAGATACTGTCTAAACACTCGGTTTATCAAGTCCATGAATACTGTCAGGGTATTGGTCAAACCAAATGGCATCACGGTGAACTCGAAGTGTCCATATCTTGTCCTCAAGGCAATCTTGTATATGTCAGACGCCTTGATTCTCAGCTGATGATAACCGGACATAAGATCGATCTTTGAGAAATGAGTGGCTCCTCTCAATTGATCAAATAGGTCATCAATCCTTGGTAGAGGGTACTTATTCTTCACCGTAGCTTGGTTCAATTTTTAATAATCGACACAAAGTCTCATAGAACTATCCTTTTTCTTCACAAACAACACTGGAGCTCCTCAAGGTGATTCACTCGGCCTGATGAACCCTTTCTCCCGAAGCTCATTGAGTTGTAACTTTAATTCAATTAGTTCCACCGACGCCATTCTATAAGGAGGTATGGCTATAGGGTTGGTTCCAAGGTAAAGTTCAATCTTGAACTCTATCTCTCTAGCAGGAGGTAGTCTAGGTAAGTCATCTGGGAACACATCCTCGTACTCAGTAACCACTGCTAGGTTTTTGTATCCTCTTTGGTTCCATAGGTTCTTCTTCAGAGAGTTCTTCAAACTCATCCTTCTGTCTTAGGCAGTTCAACATTGCTATGGTTGGGCTCCTTGGTAGTTTTCGCATATCTCCATTGATTTTATAGGTTTCCCCAGAAGGTAGGGTTATGGTTACTCGTCTCTTAGGACAATCTATCTGGGCTTAGTACTGGTCTAACCAATCCATCCCCAAGATCACATCATATCTATAAAAAGGTAAGGTACATAGGTCAACTGTTAAGAGTTTATCCCCAAACCTTAGGTCACAACTAGACATTCTTTTTGAAATCACTGTGGTCCCTATTGGTGTGGACACATTCAAAGTTACAGATAGTGTTTTCGTCACAAGTTGTAACCTATCAACTAGTTCTTGAAAAATAAAGGATTTAGAGGCACCCGAGTCAAACAATAGTTTCACAGCAACATAGAATAACAGGAACGTACCTTCCACTGCAGTGACCTGGTCTTCCTGGGCCTCAACCATGAACACTCTGGCCTGGTTCTGACCACGACCTTGGTTTTGCCCCTGATTAGCATTCTGATTCTGTCTGGCTTGAGGACGCCCATTCTGACCTCCTCCCTGGGTATTCTGTTGTTGTTGTTTTTGTTGTTGGGGAGCCTGATCTGATGCAGCTGGGCAGTTTTTAACAAGATGCCCCCTCTGTTTGCATAAGAAGCACAATCCCAGCCTCTTAGCCTCCTCTTTTGCCTCATCCTTGTTTTGTCCCAATTTCTGTGGTGCGTTCCCACCATTTTTACTTTTCTTTTGAGCCAAATTATTTTCATTCCCAGGCCTCTTATTCTTTCCCCTCAACTTTTGTTCCAAGTTCAGTTATTACTCTAGAGTTAGGGCCTTTTTTATGATGTCCTTGTAAGTCTTTAGGCCCAAAGTGTTCACTATCTTTTGTATCTCCATCTTCAGACCCTGTGCAAACCGATTGGCCTTCCTTTTCTTCTCCCTGATCAAATTTGGCAAGAATATGGCCAGTTCCATGAACTTCCTTTCATATTCAGCTACAGTCATGTCCTTTGATTCAGTCGAGCAAAGTCCTCCTGTAGCTTGCTCAGGGTTACTTTTGAAAAAAACTTCTCATAAAAGATCTCTGTGAAGTTTTCCCAGCTCATGGCATCAACATCCGTATTAGGTTCCATCGTCATCATTCGCAACCAACTCCTAGCTTGTCCTTTGAAGTGGTGTGTGGCCAGTGCCACCCGTCTTAACCCAGTTACCTTAAGCACATTGAGAATTTCCTCCATCTCTTGGTACCAATGGTCTACCGAGATGCAGTCTGTAGTACCATCAAATGAAGGAGGATGGAGCTTCTGTAGCTCAATCAGCATTTTTTTTCTGTTTCTCATCCTCCAATCCCTCTTGAGCCCTCTAATATTCGGGATTTTGGACCACAGGTGCTGGTTGTCGTACCTGGTTAGGTTCAAGTACTTGAGGCTGTGGTGCCACCTGTGGGATTATCTATGGAAGTGCCCACAATAGTTGATCCAGCACCCTCTGCGACATCTCATTCATCATGGACTCCATTCACGCCTCCATTCCAACAGGCAGTTCCTGTTCCCGTTGTGTGGTCTCATCAAAGGTGGTAGATCGAGTAGTGTACCTTCTTGTTCCAGCCATCGTCTATAAATTTAACACCTTGTCAGTATTCGCCTCATCAGATGTTCGTACTATCATGACTCTAGATTCATCTCTCTAGGTTCTCGAATTGTTTAGTGGCCTAAAGGTTTTTCTTCTAGGTTCTTTTCATGCATGGGTACAAGATTTGGTCTCAAAGCAATAAACAGTAAAGCATGCATATCACACAATCATACAATCAAGCTAGCACAACAAGGTTCCAAGCTTCCACCTAAGCTTCCAAGTTCAAGTGTCCCATACCACTCTACCCCTTCTACTTAGGCTTTCATTCAGAATAGAGTCGCACCCAAACATTTTTGCAAATTGCTCGATAACTAAGGTTCCCGAGCTCACTGTACTCCACCGTCCCATACCAGCGAGCATAGAGAAACCTGTTCTGCCAGATTTACAGATGATTTACCACATATGGTCCATCATTCTCCGAGTCCAGGTGTCCTCCATACCCCCAAATTCATATGCATCTCATACTACATCGAAACCGAAAGATACAAAAGCTTCCCGATCTCATGTCCTGATCAAACAATTTTCTATTTTCACACAAATTTTCATCTCTAGCCTATGCTCTAGAAATTTATGCTTTTGATCCACTGTGCCACCCTTGGCTACACCACATTTCTACCTAGGTTTTTTTCTGGACCTAGGGTTCAATCTGGTTGACTCACAACCTCTGTCTAGTCAAGATACATATTTGGCATCTTTTTTGACTTCTATTCACTTTCTTGCCCTAATTTTTTACATTCTAATTTTTATTTTATAGAAAATAAGAGTGTTTTTCAACTCTGACTACTCATATAAGCTGGTGGGACAACCTCCAAATCGGGCAGCGAGACCGAAGTCTACTTAGCAACCGCGCTTTCTAGGGCGGGATAACCAACCTCCCTTTCAATGTTTAGCTTTACTCGGGACAAGGCTTACCCACTATCAGCTCAACTTGTAGTCTTTTTATCCAAACAAAACATTTCAAAATATATTTTTTCATTTTTGAAAACACTTTCTAAAACATTTTTCAATTTTCAAAAATAGAAGGTAGCGCACTAAAATTTTAATTCAATTTAATGTGAAGCCCTAATTTGGGTTTGTAATTCTTGTCAAGCACCTAATGATTGACTTTCTATTTCTAGCCTAATTAACACATGTTTAGGCTTAACTTTCTATTTCTAGCCCGAGGCACCTAAAACCTAGGCTCTGATACCACACTTGTAACACCCCAACCCCCACATTCATTGAACATTGGACAGGATTTGGTCTCAAAGAAAGAAAAAAAACATGCATATCACACTAGCACAACAGGGTTCCAAGCTTCCACCTAAGCTTTCAGGTTCAAGTGTCTCTTACAACTCCACCCCTTCCACTTAGGCTTTCGCCCCAGAACAGAGGCGCATTGAAATAAATTTGCAAATTGCTCGATAACTAAGGTTCTCGAGCCCACTATACTTTACCGTCCCATACCAGCGAGCATAGAAAAACCCATTCTACCTGAGTTATCGATCATTCACCACACATGGTCCATCATTCTCAGAGTCCAGGCTTCCTCCATACCCCTGAATTCCTATGCATCCCAAACTATATAGAAACTAAAAGATGTAGAAGCTTCCCGGTCTCGTGTCTTGATCAAACAATTTTTTGTTTTCACACAAGTTTTCGTCTCTAGCCCATACCCTAGAAATTTATGCTTTTGATCTACCGTGCCACCCATGGCTACACCACGTTTCTACCTAGGGTCTTTCTCTGGACCTAGGGTTCAATCTAGTTGACTCACTACCTCTGTCTTGTCAAGATACCATATTTGGCATCTTTTTCAACTTCTATTCACTTTCTTGTCTTGATTTTCCACCTTCTAGTTTTCTTTTATAAAAAATAAGAGTGTTCTTCAACTCTAACTACTCATATAAGCTGGTGGAAAAACCTTTAGATCGAGCGATGAGACCGAAGTCTGTTTAGCAACCATGCTTTCTCGGGTGGGATAACCCACCTCCCTTTCAATGTTTAGCTTTACTCAGGACAAGGCTTACTCACTATCAGCTCAACTTAAAGTCTTTGTATCCAAACAAAACATTTTAAAATATATTTTTCCTTTTTGAAAAACTTTCTAAGACATTTTTCAATTTTCAAAAATAGAAGGTAGCGCACTAAAATTTTAATTCAATTCAATGTGAAGCCCTAATTTGGGTTTGTAATTCTTATCAAGCAACTAATGATAGACTTTCTATTTCTAGCCTAATCAACACATGTTTAGGCTTAACTTTTTATTATTAGCCCAAGGCACCTAAAACCTAGGTTTTGATACCACACTTGTAACACCCCAACCCCCACATTCATTGAGCATTGGACCTTTGATAGTGGACTTAACTATTTAGCGGGTCGTGCCGAGGTTACTTTACAAGTGACACATACTTGACTTTCTATTTTTTGATACCTCATGCCTTAGAGTAAATTCAAGAATACAAATTTCATTCAATAAAACCAAGGCAATTAAAGATAAAGAAAAATTCAACTTCTTTATTTATAAAAAAGAAAGTACACAACTTTATAATGTAAACTATAACATTATTGATCAAAAGAAATTCATAACCTCTAAAAATTTAATTTTAGCAGAAGACTTATTCAAAATTGGGCAACATGCCCTTACATTAAAAGAAAACTCTTAAAAAAATAGAAACTTGCTAAAATAGAAACTATCCAAATTTCATCGTCTTCATAATTTAATTTCCTGAAAAAAAGAGGAAAGGGTGAGCACAAAGCTAAGTGGATCTTTTTCAAAGCAACCAATTTTTAAATTCAAACCAATAACACATTCATAATTCAATCACTTGCATGCATTAGGCATTTTAGGCATCATATTGTTTCAAGTTGTAATTTAGACCAAAAGAGTTTCTCAACCCTTGATGTTCTTAACTAAATGCCTCCTTAGAGTGAAATATGGCATTACATAGCCAATTTCATTGGACTTCTAGACTTTAGGGAGCTTACCCACCAACCAAGCACTTAGGTCTTAAAACCTCATGGCTATTCATGAGAAAAGAACATCCATAGCAACCCGCATTTTTGCTATGATGGTACGTGGTTATTTTTTCCATCTTCTTTTGTTAAATCTTGAATCATCAAATAAACTTCAAAATATGAAATTAAGAAAAAAAAAATTCAGAATATGAACAATCTAAAAATCAAATCTTGAAACAATCATACTCATGCATCATTCTTTTAAATAAGGCCTAAGCATGATACTAAACATGGCATAATCACTACGAATGCGTAAATTCGAACAAGGATCAAATCTGAAACTGAAATATGTTTTAGAATACTAGAACTGAAGTTATTTTGATTTCAAAAGCCAAACAAACAATGAACATGCTAGTAATTAGAATAGGAAAAGGGGTGTTAGAAAAATCACTTCTACCTTATGATGCTTTCTTCCCAAAGTTTAGACAAGAGTTCCCAATGTACAAGCACCAAGAAAATCACCCAAGATGAATCCCCAAACCAAGAACTTCTCACACTTAAGAGGGAAAAGAATGGTGAGAAGGGATGCCAAGAAGAGGCTTAGTAAACAAGAGGAAATCTCAACTCTTGGTTCTTTGGATGAGAAGAATGCTGAGCATTGGGGGTTTATATAGAGTTCAAGATGGTGTAGAATGGTAAGTTTGTGGTGTTCTCCTTATAGAAAACTTGCCAATTCTTCAAAATTTCGTGCCTCCCAAGCATATTAGATAGTTTTTTTGAAATTTAGAAACAAATTTTCAAAATTTTGGAAGTATTTTCATAGATTTATTCGAATTTTTCTATTAATTTCTCAATTTATTTTTGAAGCATTAATCTGGACCATTAGATGAACCTCGATCACGGTGTGTGGATCTCCAATCACGATCACCAAACACGACTTCGATTTGGACGCTTGGATCGTCCTTGAGCGTAGCATGCGCATCACATCCGCGATCAACAAAACTTGCTTGGACCATTGGATGAACCTCGATCACGGTGTGCGGATGTCGATCGCAATCACTAAACACGGCTTTGATCTAGACGCTTGGATCATCCTTGAGCACAGCACCAGATGATCAACACAACGCGAGCACAGATCCTGGCCACACGATCAACCTCGAGCGCAATGTTCAGATTTTCGCTCGTGATCAACGAAATAGATCTAGACCGTTGGATTAGGCAGATTGATTGTGGGTCATTGGATGTTGATGATTTGATGTTCCTGAGCATTTGGTGCGGACTTGATCTTGACCGTGGGATCTTAGATCGTGCAGATTACACGTTTCTGGCCATTGGATGTTGTTTCTATTCTGAAATTGCTTTCTAAGGTTTCTATTATGCGAGTTTTGCTAATTATACACCCAATTTTACTTTCTAATCTGTGTAAATATGGTTTATCCTTCTATTTTATTTGTTTGCTAATATTTTTTCCTTTCTAATTCTCTAATATTGTATTTATTAGATATTTTTCATTTCCTTAATATTGTCAACAATTAATAATTCATATTTCTCTATATGTTTCATTTCTTCATTTCTATGTATTTATCTTATATTTTTATTATATTATTCACTCTACTTACTTTATATTAGATATTTAATTCCATAATTGTTTCACTACTTGCATAGTTATAAATTAATTTTTTTATACAAATGGTATTTGATAATTCCACTAACCTTATATCATTAGTTAGATCATCTTGATACTAAGATTTCATTTGCCTCCAATTATTTTAGAATTTTTCTTAATGAATTTTATTTCATTAATAACTTTTTATTGACAAAATTATGAGGTATTACAATTGGTGCCTTCTGAGGATCTCCAACACTATTCAGAAGTGCTCCAAGTGTTTAACTTCTGTTTTTTAGTAAATCAAGATGTCGTCCACGAATACCACCACAAACTGGCCAAGATATGGTCTAAACACTCGGTTAATTAAATCCATGAATGTTGTTGGGACATTAGTTAAACCAAAGGGCATCACAGTGAACTCAAAAGTGTCTGTATCATGTTCCGAAGGTTGTCTTGTATATGTCGGACTCCCTAACTCAAGTGATGATAACCCAATCTAAAATAACCCAAAATTTTGTCAAATAATTAAAGATAAATAAGATAAGTTAAGTGAAATAAATTCAAAGATATTAAGACATCTTTAAGTGCAAATTGTGGGTTGGCAAATGAAAAATAATATATATTGGAGATATAATATAAAATAGGCAAATAAGACCTTAATTTGATAATTAAAAGAAAACTTCAATTTAGTACAATTAATTATGAAATTTAAAGAGTTGCTTAAGAAATAAAAAAAAAAGAAAAGAAATAAAGTATATATATATATATATATATACACATATAGGTATAGGTTAATGTGTGTATGAATAATGTGTATGTTAGCATGATAAATGTTAATGCTACATATTATAGGAATATGTATATAAAAAAATTCACATAATTAAATAAAAAATGTAGTATGCATGTATTTATTTAAAATAAATAAAACATCATATAAGTATCAATTTATAATTACATAAATGATTATCTGAAAATAAAATATGAAATAAATAAAAATATATAGAAATGAAAAATGTAGATTATTTAATTATTAGCATTAAAAATATTAAAGAAATAGAAATATATCTAATAAATAGAATATTAGAGAAATAGAGAAGGAAAAATATTAGCATGTCATTAAAATAGAAAGTAATATGCAAAAAAAAAATCTATGTTTACATCAATTAGAAAGTGTGACATTGGCAAATTTTAGATAATAGCATTATTAGAAAGAAAATTTGTAATTAGAAACTGCATCCAACGGTCCAAAACAAATTTTCACAATCCAATGAATGAAATCGAAGCCCAAAACATCGCCCAGGAGCACCGAATCACTGAAATCCAACGGCCTAGAAACGATCAGCATGATCTAACGGTTCGGATTCACTTCTTTGATCGCGAATGACACTACACTCAGGGTTAATCATGCGGCCTCGATCGATGTTCAAGATCTTATGCTACACTCGAGGTCCATCCAACGGTGAAGAACAAAGCCATTTTTTAATCGCGATCCAATGCTGCGCTCGAGGTTGATCAACAATCCATAGCAAATTCGTTAATCTCAATCGCAATTCAATACTGCACTCAAGGTTGATCAACGGGACCATACTGATTTCGTTGATCGCGAACGGTCGTGCTACAATCGAGGCCCATCTGACGGACAAGAACTAAGGCGTCTGATTTGTGCTACGATCGAGGATATCCAACGATCCACAACAAATCCAAAAATCATAACCATGATCTGAGTGCTGTGATCGAGGATTATCAACAGTCCAGATTTGAGGCTCTGAAAATAAAATTGAAAAATCTAAAAAAATTCGATTAAATTCGGAAAAATAATCCAAAAAAATCTGAAAAAATATTTCTAAATTCCAAAAAAAAGTATTCCAATACACTTGCTATTTTCATATGCTTTGGGGCGCGAAATTTTAAATAATTGGCAAGTTTCCTATAAGGAGAACACCAAAAACTTACCATTCTACACTATTTTGAACTCTAGATAAAGGACCCCTAATGTTCACATTGTGTTCATCCCAAATCAAGATCATACTAGTCCCTCTTGACTTTCTCTAGCCTTCTTGGCAATCCCCTCAGTTCTTGAGTAATCTTGAACTGTTTTTGAGTGTTCTTGAGTCTCTTGAGAGTTCTTGAGTGTTTGAAAGCTTTGAAGTAACGGAACTCTGTCGAATTTTAGAGGCGTACATAAGAAACATATTTAAGGTGGAAGTAACTTCTAACTTCTACTTCTTTATTTTAATTTGAATAAGTCTTGCATGAGTGATGATGTTTTGAAGATGATTGATCGAATATATTTTTAATATGCATGCCTTATTTATTTGATGTGCCATGAATATACATGTCATGCATGTTTAGAAATTAAGAATATTGATGCATGTTATACATTAATTGTGCCATGAATAAATATTTAATGATTCATATTTTGTATATGTTAGATCGATGGTTTAATCTGATATTGTGTGTTTTATTACTAAGAAAAGATTAAATAATGATTCAATCCACGTACCGGCACGATGATGGACTGCATAGTGTCATCGTGTGTGTTCCACCCCCCGACTCGGCTTGCCGGTTTACCATTGATGATTTTGAATTGGGTTTCCAAGAGTGATCCCACTTCATAGATATTGGGGTTTGAGTTTTTAAGAGCGATTCTCTCTCCCAACGATGTGAAACACAGAGATTAAACTCTTTCGTTCCAAATGTCAACCATAAACAAGAAATTGTTTGAATCACCTAATGTACAAAAGTTTTTGATATGCTTAGTTTGTTTGAATTGAAATAATGATTTAGATGTTTAGAAAGATCCACTGGGCTATGTGTTCACCCTTGCTTCTATTTTTCAGGTAATTGAATTACATGAAGACCGTAAATATTAGTTAGGTTCTTTTATTTAAAGAGGTTTTTAATTTCTATGTAAGGGTATGTTGCTCAAGTTTTGAATCTTCCGTTGTAATAGTTTTCTTTAAGATCAAATTATGTACTCAATTTTATTTAATTAATTGAGTTTATGAATCTCAGTTATTTACTATATTATTGCCTTATCAAATTTTTAAATTTAAATTTTGTACTGTCAAATAAAGTTAAGGCATCAAATAATTGAGATAGAAAGTAATGCAAGTTGTGTACTTGTAAATGTAACACCAGCCCAACCCGCCGTTTGGTTTAGTCCACTGTCAAGAGAATGGTGGTCATGTCCAATGCTTAAAGATACGGGGGTTGGGGTGTTACGCAACTTAAGATCAATCTTTGAGAAATGAGTGGCTCCTCTCAATTGATCAAGTAGGTTATCAATCCTCGGTAGAAGGTACTTATTCTTTACGGTAGCTTGGTTCAACTTCCAATAGTCAACACATAGTCTCATGGAACCATCTTTCTTCTTCACGAATAGTACAGGAGCTCCCTAAGGTGACTTACTTAGCCTGATAAAGCATTTTTCCTGGAGTTCGTCTAGTGGAGACTTCAACTCGATTAGTTCTACTGGTGCCATTCTGTAAGGAGGCATGGCTATAGGGTTGGTTCTAGGGTGAAGTTCAATCTTGAACTCTAATTCTCTAGCAGGTGGTAGTCTGAGTAAGTCATCTGGAAACACATCTTCGTACTTACTAACCACTACTAGGTCTTGGATTTTCTTTAATTCAATAGGTTCCTCTTTAAAGAGTTCTTCAAACTCATTCTTCTGCCTTAAGCAGTTCATCATGGCTAAGGTTGGACTCTTCAATAGTCGCTATATATCTCTATTGATTCTATAGGTTTAACCAAAAGGTAGGGTTATGGTCACTCGTCTCTTAGGGCAATCTATTTGGGCTTGGTACTGGTCTAGCCAATCCATCCCCAAGATTTCATCATAGCCATAGAAAGGTAAAATACATAGATCAATCGTTAAAAGTTTATCCCCAAACCTTAGGTCACAACTACACATTCTTTTTGAAGTCACAGTGGTCCCTATTGGTGTAGACACATTCAAAATCATGTCACAAGTTGTAACCTATTAGCTAATTTCTCAAAAATAAACGATTTTGAGGCACTCGAATCAAATAGTAGTTTCACAACAACATTAAATAACAGGAATGTACCTTCCACTGCAGGAACTGGGTCTTCGTGAGTCTCAACAGCAAATATTTTGGCTTGGTTCTGACCACAACCCTAGTTTTATCCATGATTGGCATTCGGTTGTTGTTGCTTGACTTGATAACCACCGTTCTAACCTCCTCCTTGAGTATTCTGATGTTGTTGGGGAGCCTGAGCTAGTGTAGTCGGGCAATTTCTTGTTATATGGCCTCTCTGCCCACACACGTAGCACAGCCCTTATCTCCTTGCTTGCTCCCTTGACTCGTCTTTATTCTCCCCTTGTCTCTATGGTGCATTCCCACCATTCTTACTATTCTTTTGAGCCTCTTAATTATTTTTATTCTCAGGCCTCTTATTTTTCCCCCTTAACCTTTTTTTCAAGTTGAGTTCCTGTTCTAGAGTTAGGGTCTTTTCCACAACATCTTTGTAAGTTTTTAGGCCCAGAGTCTTCACTATCTTTTGGATCTCCATCTTGAGACCCTGTGCGAATCAATTGGCCTTCTTTTTCTCTGCTCTAATTAGATCTTGTGAGAATTTGGCCAGTTCAGTGAACTTCCTCTCATACTCAACTATAGTCATGTCCCTCTGATTTAGTGGAAAACAAAGTCTTCCTCTAGCTTGTTCAGGGTTGCTTCTGAAAATATCTTTTCATAGAAGATCTCTTTGAAGTTTTCCTAGCTCATGGCATCAATATCTATATTAGGGTCCATCCTCATCATTTGCTACTAACTCTTGGCTGGTCCTTTGAAGTGGTGTGTGGCCAATGCCACCTGTCTTGACCTAGTTACCTTCAATACATCGAGAATTTTTTCCATCTCTTGGTACCAGTGGTTTATCGAGATGCAATTTGTAGTACCATCAAATGAAGGTCGATAGAGTTTCCGTAGCTCTATCAGCATCTTCCTCTATTTCTCATCTTCCAATTCCTCCTTAGCCCTCTGATGTTCGGGATCTTGGACCACAGGTGCTAGTTGTTAAATCTGGATAGGTTCAGGTACTTGAGGTTATGGTGCCACCTAAGAGATTATCTATGGAAGTGCCCTCAATAGTTGATCTAGCACCCTCTGTGACATCTCATTCATCATGGCCTCCATCCATGCCTCCATTCTAGTAGGTAGTTCCTATTCCCATGGATCGAGTAGCGTATCTTCTTGTTCCAGCAATTGTCTATAAATTTAACATCTTGTTAGTATTTGCCTCGTCAAATGTTCGTACTATCATGACTCTAGATTCATGTCTCAAGGTTCTCGATTTGTTTAGTAGCCTAAAGGTTTTCTTTTAGGTTTTTTTCATGCATGGGTATAGGATTTGGTCTCAAAGCAAATAAACAGTAAAGCATGCATATCACACAATCATACAATCAAGCTCGCACAACAAGGTTCCAAGCTTCCACCTAAGCTTTCAAGTTCAAGTGTCCAATACCACTTTATCCTTTCCACTTAAGCTTTCATCCAGAACAGAGTCGCTCGATAGCTAAGGTTCTTGAGCCCACTATACTCCACCATCCCACCCCAGGGAGCATAGAGAAACCTGTTCTGCCAGAATTACTGATCATTCACTGCACATGGTCCATCATTCTTTGAGTCCAGGCTTCCTCCATACCCCTGAATTCCTATGCATCCCATACTACATGGAAACTGAAAGATACAGAAGCTTCTCGGTATAGTGTCCTGATCAAATAATTTTCTATTTTTACATAAGTTTTCGTCTCTAGCCTATGCCCTAGAAATTTATGCTTTTGATCCACTATGCAACCCATGGCTACACCATGTTTCTACCTAGGGTCTTCTCTCTAGACTTAGGGTTCAATCTAGTTGACTCATAACCTCTTTCTAGTCAAGATACCACATTTGACATTTTTTTCAGCTTCTATTCACTTTCTTGCCCTAATTTTTCACCTTATAATTTTCTTTTAGAGAGTAAGGGTGTTCTTCAACTCTAACTACTCATATACGCTAATGAGACAACCTCTAGATCAGACGGCAAGACCGAAGTCTGCTTAGCAACCGTGCTTTCTAGGGTGGGATAACCCACCTCCCTTTTAATGTTTAGCTTTACTAGAGACAAGCCTTACCCACTATCAGCTCAACCTGTAGTCTTTGTATCCAAACAGAACATTTCAAAACATATCTTTCCTTTTTGAAAATACTTTCTAAAAAATTTTTCAATTTTCAAAAATAGAAGGTAGGGCACTAAAATTTTAATTCAATTCAATGTAAAGCCCTAATTTGGGTTTGTAATTCTTGTGAAGCAACTAATGTTTGACTTTCTATTTGTAGCCTAATCAAGACATGTTTAGGTTTAACTTTCTATTTTTAGTCAAAGCCACCTAAAGCCTAGGCTTTGATATCACGCTTGTAACACCCCACCCCCCAAGACTTTCAATTTGGACTTTACCACAAGGCAGGCGGGGCCGGTGTTACTTTACAAGTACATAACTTGACTTTCTATTTCAATTATTTCATGACTTAATTGTATTTAAGAGTACATAGCTTAAATTTAGGAATTTAATAAGGCAACAATACAAGAAACAAATGAAATTCATAAATTCAATTAATTGAATTAAATTGAGTACATAATTCGATCTTGAAGAAAAACTATTACAGCAGAAAATTCAAAACATGGACAACATGCCCTTACATAGAAATTAAAAACTTTCTAAATAAAAAAAACCTAACTAATATTCATGGTCTTCGTGTAATTCAATTAATTGAAAAATAGAAGGAAGAGGTGAGTACATAGCTCAGTGGATCTTTCTAAACAATTAAATCATTATTTCAATTCAAATAAATCAAGCATATCAAAAACTTTTGTACATTAGGGGATTCAAACAAAATTCTTGTTTATGGTTGACATTAAGACTGAAAGAGTTGCATTTCTGTGTTCTACATCGTTGGGAGAGAGAATCACTCTTGGAAACTCAAACCCCAATATCTGTGAAGTGGGATCACTCTTGGAAACCCAATTCAAAATTATCAATGGTAAGCTAGCAAGCTGGATCGGGGTGAAACACACAAAATGACGTTATGCAACCTATCATCGTGCCGGTACATGGTTATAATGATTATTTAATCTTTTCTTAGTGATAAAACACACAATATCGGATTAAACCATCAATATAAAATGTACATAATAAGAATCATTAAATATTTATTCATGGCACAATTCATACATATTATGCATTATTATTCTTAATTTCTAAACATGCATACCATGTATATTTATGGCACATCAAATAAATAAAGCATGCATATTAAAACATATATTTAAATAATCGACTTCAAAGCATCATCACACATGCAAGACTTATTCAAATTAAAATAAAGAAGTAAAAGTTAGAAATCACTTCCACCTTAAAAATAAACTCTTCTGGACACCTCTGAAATTCAACAGAGTTCTGTTACTCCAAAGCTTCTAAAGACTCAAGAACTCTCAAGAATATTCAAGAACAGTTCAAGATTACTCAAGAACTGAGGGAATTGCCAAGAAGAAGGTCAGAGAGAGTCAAGAAGGACTAGTATGCTCTTGATTTAGGATGAAAATAATTAAAGCACTAGGAATCCTTTATATAGAATTTAAGGAAGTGAAAATTAGTAACTATGGACATTTTTCAAACAAAGAATTTCTATTTTTATTGGGTTTTGGTAGCTCAAATTCAAATAATGGATTTTTTGAGGTTTTTTTAGATTTTTTTTTTTTGAATTTTTCTTTCCTTTTTTCAATTTTTTCCTACTTTTCCTGATTTTTTAAATTTCTTTTTTTTTTTTTGTTTTGGATCAAGAGATCCTGGCCAAACATTTTCGGTGAAATCGCCGAAATCGTGCGACTCCCTTGCACGTGCCCGAGTTCGGTATATATATATATATATATATATATATATAATTATCTATTGTTATAAATATAATGTTATAAATTTATAACAATAGTATATTATACAATTGTATGTATAATAATTTAGTGTATATATAACAATTTATATATAACAACTTATAAATGTTATAATGTTATAATGTTATACATACAATTATTTATACTTATACAATGTTATACTTGCATTTGATAAATATAAGAATATAACATTTTATTTATTTATTTATTTATAAATTCACACTTATTATTCTTCATACATTCTATTTTATATATCTATACTTGTAATACCCCAAAATTTTGTCAAATAATTAAAGATAAATAAGTTTGAGGAAAATAAATCAAATAAGTCAAATAGATTAATTTTAAAGATTTTAAAAAATTTTGGGTGTAAATGGTGGGTTGGCACATGAAAATTAATTTATATTGGAGATATAATAAAAATAAAGATAATTAAATGAAAATTACAATTTTAGTGGAATTAATTATGAAATTTAAGGATTTGCTTAAGAAATAAATAAAAATAAAGTATAAATACACATATAGGTTAACATGGGTATGAAGAAAGTATATAGTAGCACAAAAAAAAATGTGAATACTACATATTATGGGGATATGTACATAGAAAGATTCATATAATTAAATAAATTTATTTATTAAAAA
>JAJIYU010003343.1:0-27170 GCA_030144865.1 Tinospora cordifolia
CAAGTTTATGCAAGGAACAAAAGTCATAGAAACACCTGAATCAAACTACTCACCTCGGGTCCTGTGCACCGATGTCCCGTCGACAACCGGTCCAGCCCCGCTATACTCTTTTGAATCTGTATCAATCAAAACTCAAACTCAGTTCTATCCGTACAGTGGCCCAATATCTAATATCACTGTCCCTACTCAGTTTCGATCAACTTGAGCCGTTTCGATCAATCGGTCAACCTGGTTAACCCTGGTCAATGCGATCATCCTTGTCATCTTAGGTCAATTTGTGCCCAAATTGGGTCAACATATCCCATTTAGGTCAAAATTGGGTCAAGAGGGTCAAGATTAGTTCAAAATCTCAACCATCAACACTTAGTCAAATTTGGGTTCTTTGCTCTCTTACACAGCAAGCTTACTGATTTTTCTGCGGGCAATCCATACGTCGGATTTGCGCCAAATTTTCCAGATCTGTTCTAGATTCCCCAAACCTTTTTATAACTTTAAATCAGGATTTTAAGACTTCATTTGATAGTAATTTGGGCTAAGATTCCAGGGACTATGTGTTCTCGGTTTCTGTATGACAGATAGTGGCTTTTTAGTTAATTTGACCCACTTACTCACTTCAGATTGATCTAAAATTTGGTAGGAATAAACTAGACATATATAGGAATCACTCCACCAAATTTCAGCACAATCCACAGAAGTTTGCCTATCTAATTCAATCTCAAAATTTTCAGTTGAGTCATTGGAATTTCTGGGTGCACACACCCTGACAGTAAATTTTCCTAATTTCCTGTGGTCAATCCAACCGTTGGATTTGTATAAACCTTTCTAGATTTTATCTACTCTATCTAAACTTTCACTTAAATTTTATTTTGTGATTTTTGGATACCATTTATTAGGGTTTCTAGGTGTAATAACAGGGATTATAGGAATCTCGTATACCCTGTGACAGTCAGTCACTTAGTGGATTAATTGGCCTACTTCCCTAATTCAGAATGGCCTGAAATTTGGTATACATACTATAGACTTACCTAGGAACCTCTCCACCGAATTTCAGCACAAATTTCTTTCATTTGGTCTGTCAACTAATCTCCTACTTTTCTATTTATGCAACAGATTATTCCATGATCAAGTTCTCCATGGTTTTTGTGGGCCTATCTATCCTAGGTTCTAATTTTAATCCAAGGCCATTCCTTGCTGTTTTTTGCAAGAGTTTAGTCTCTGGAATCCTGACTAATTAAGCATTAGTCATAACAGCAAACATCCATAATCACTTTGACTCTTAAATCCAACTCCAAAACATAATATGCATATGAGAGTTTTGAAAATTTCTCTAAGTCCACAATGCATAACTAACAAGGCATGTTTGCTAGTATATAACTTCTAAACTACAGAGGCTTAGGGTTAGCTCTTTATACCTCTCTGTAGCCTCTACTACAAGGTTTAAAACGCCTCTGATTTGAACCCAAACGGATGTCTACAATTCCTCCAAACACAGCCTCAATCTGGTCTTGCTGCTTGGTTTCTGCAGAAACTGTCAAAACAGTTAGCTAGATAGGCAGTTTCATGGTCTTATAAAATAGGTTGGGGGTTTCACTCTTTGATTTCTACCACTTGTACATGAAAGTACTCAAGACAAATAAGAAAAAGAGGGGTCCTACCTCCCAAACGAACTTGAAATGGTCCAGGAACCAGAGCTCCAAAGATAGCTGCAAAACAATTTTTCTGGTTTTTCTGGGTTAAACTCTGTGAACAGCACCTCTTCTCCACGATTTCCGTCTTAGATGGCTTCAATATTGGCCAAACCAGTTGTGGGACTTCGTAGTGGGTGGTATCAGCTTCAAAACAAGCTAAAGATTACTGGATTTGGATGAGAAACGAGAGAGATCTAGGGTCTGGAAGATGGGAGCAAGAACTGGAATTTTGGACTTAGCCAAAATTCTGGGTTTTGTTGCATAGAGAGCTTCTTGCATGGCAGGAAAACAGGGCACGTGGCTACCCACGTGGCTTTCAAACCTTCATGTTGGATGCCCAGTTGGCTCTTGTTATTGGTTGCTCAAAACCATGGGTCATCAAACCATGGATTCTCATGGTTTTTGGCTAGAAAATACATCAAAAAATTAAGAAAATCGCCTCAAAAATCAGTAAAATCGTGGGAAGAAGGAAGAGTGGGTCGGGCTTGCGGCCCGACCAGAAATCCGGGCGCACAGGCCAAATTCGACCTGTGCGCCGATTTTCCCTATTTCTTTTTTTTTATTTTTTTCTTTTTATTCATTTTCTTTTTTTTATTTCCGTATTTTACACATATATACTATATATATATGTATTTTATACCAAAATTTTTCATTTTTTTTCTAAAATCATTAAAAATGATCTAATCATCATTTCTTATCAAAATTTCAATTATGCACTAATTTTCATCATTTGTGTAATTATTTTCTCAAAAATTAAGTAATTCTCCAAAAATTACATTTTCTTCCCAAAAATTCCATTATTTGCACCAAAAATTTCATAAAAATTCTAAAAATTTCACAATTAATCCCAAAAATCATTTCTATCAAGGAATTGCATTTTTCTTTTAATTTCACATATTTTCTCATTTTTCTAATTTTCTCCAATAAATAATATAAATTTGGAAAAAATTGATGTAAATCATTGTATTTCCATTAAAAATTCTAGAAAAATGCATATATCGTATTCGAAAATTTTGCACACCAAAACATGGGTCGTCACACATTTGGACAAAATATATACAAATATTGTAAGATCATCAAAAGTAAACAAAGATGATTTTTATTTTCATTAAAACAACGAAGTGCTAACTGATCTTGAAGATCATGTTTGTTGAATATAGAAAATTATAAATTGTTGACATGCTAGCGGAAATAATTCAACACCAAATTAAAATTATGCAAGTATGTATTATACATATTATCTTCAAAAAAAAAGTGAGCAATACAAGTTTATTTTCTTCAAGAAATAGAGAGAAAATTTGTTGAATATACAAATACTTAATATTTGTCATATTACTAGCTCACATGAATAATTTTATAGTGAACTCAATATTCAACAAAATTTTTTCTAATGATATTTGACTTATCTATATATTAAGATGTTACATATTGCAAAGTGGTTCATGAAGTTAGAATGTATGGTCTTGAAGATCTTCAATGATATTACAAATAGGAATAGTTTATCACTGTATTCTTTTTCCCTTAATCAAAGGTTTTTGTTCTGTTAAATTTTCCTTAGTAAAGTTTTTAATGAGGCAGTATCTTAT
Organism: Tinospora cordifolia; assembly: GCA_030144865.1. Lineage (NCBI taxonomy): Eukaryota > Viridiplantae > Streptophyta > Magnoliopsida > Ranunculales > Menispermaceae > Tinospora > Tinospora cordifolia. The sequence continues at coordinate 3,275 of JAJIYU010003343.1, forward strand.
TTGCATGTAAGAGTATCGTACTCTTTCCTTTTTTTAGTATTTTTCCACTGAGGTTTTTTTTTAACTAGTAATGTTTGAATGAGACATACTTTTTATAAGGATGGATATCTAAGGGGGAGTGTTATAAATATCATGATAAATGTGGATGTCCATATACATTTTCTTCTACTTTGAATATTAAAGTTTATGTAACCTTTATCTATGTCATAAATATGTGTATTATATAAATATATTTGTATTAATTACAATATATCATTTGCCCTATAAATAGGGGTCTTTGTAACCTTGTTTGATCATTCCAAAATAAAATAGAGAAATCATTATCATCTAAATCTTGTATTTTGGAGAGTTCTTTTTTTTTTTTCTATTCTATTATTTCTGTTATTTCATAATAAGAAAAGTTTTTTTTTCCCTTTAGATTGGGTGTATTTACTTTTGAGCATTTCCTGACCCGATTCTTAGTGTGTACCCAACTTGACCCAAAATGGTCGGGTTTGATCGGGTTGAGTCAAGTTGATCAAGTGGCTTACACCGCTGCCTATAAGGGTAGAACTCCTATTCAATAGGATATTGTTAAATCTCTTTAATACATTTTTTTATGAATTACTGTGTGACATGTTTACAATAAATTAATTTGATGAGACCATAAAAACAAAGTTAATTTATTCTACTACTTGAATTTTTTTTTTAATTTCACCCATGTTTATCATTTTCATTTAATATGACATTTTTATTAAATAAGATTTTAATAAAATACGTTGGTTTCCATTAGCTTATAAATGCTAATGCTAATAATTTTATTGCTTTAATATAAATGATCTATATATATCTATATATCTTAGCTTAATAAATTATATTATTACTAAAATCTTTACAGCTGTTAATGAGATTGCAACCAAACAGTCAAATGCCAAACAAAAGTCATTCGGTGCAGTAACATAAATACATCTTTTTATATTAATTTAGTAATATCTTTTATCTATATAAGTAACCTTTAACATTACACAGAGTACGGTGAAGTAAGCAGCAGAAGCTCTGCGATCTCTGTATTCTCTTCTAAGTGGTACAGGGCTCAGAGAACTGATGAATCAATCCATGAATCTATCAATTCTCATCCATGATTCAATTTTCTCTCCACCCTTTATCTCAGTCTCCCATTCCCACCAGACCCATCTCTCTTCTTCACTTCCAACTTCAAATTTCAAATCTTTCTCGCCCCTCCAACGGCTATTTTTTCCCTCCATCTCCTCCAATTCCTCGTACAAGATTCATAAATTAAGACCCGTTTCTTGTTCTTATGAAGGCCGAAATGCCTCTGAATCTCCAGCGAAGCGGCTCCGTCGCCTACTTGAATCGCCCGGAATTCATCAAGGTCCGGCTTGTTTCGATGCTCTCAGTGCGAAGCTTGTGGAGAAGGCTGGATTTGATTTCTGCTTCACGAGTGGTAATAGCTATATATCCTCCTGTAGCTACAGTTCTTGATGTTTTTCTTTCTGGGTTCTGATTCATCTGCTTCGTTTTGCTGGTTTTGATGCATCTTTGGTTCAGGATTTTCAATTTCGGCTGCCAGATTGGGCTTACCTGATGTGGGTCTGATTTCTTACGGGGAAATGGTGGATCAAGGGAGTCAAATTGCTCAAGCTGTGTCGATTCCTGTGATTGGAGATGGGGATAATGGGTATGGGAATGCCATGAATGTTAAAAGAACTGTTAAAGGGTTTATTAAAGCTGGTTTTGCTGGCATAATTATAGAAGATCAGGTTAGTTTCTCTATTCTACCTTAAATTGATATTTCTAATTGGGATTCTTGTTTTTCCTATGCTTTTGCAAAGCTTTGAATCTATGATAAATCGTTCATTGATTCGTTAGATCCATTAGTCGATTTATTATTGAAGCTTCTTTGTTTTACGCCTCTCCTTAATTTCTTTATTTGCTTGGATTCTGTTTGGTTTATGTTTTGTAATTATAGTGAATATTGGCACTTAATAGGTGGTTTTTGTTTAAAAGGTATCACCAAAAGCTTGTGGTCATACTCATGGCAGAATAGTAGTTTCTAGAGAGGATGCAGTAACACGGATTATGGCAGCCATTGATGCACGGAAAGAGAGTGGCTCTGATATTGTTATTGTTGCACGTACAGATTCTCGTCAAGCTATATCCTTGGAAGAATCTCTCTTGAGAGCCAAAGCATTTGCTGATGCTGGAGCAGATGTTCTTTTTATTGATGCACTTGCTTCAAAGGAAGAGATGGAGGCATTTTGTAAGATTTACCCATCAGTTCCAAAAATGGTAACTTTATTTCCTGTAGGCATTTGTTAATCTCAATCATAAATTGCCAACATTTGATGTGAACCACTCTATTTATCTGCTATATTATTGTGTAGTGTTGTTAGTTTGATTCTCATGGCAGCTGGGGAATAATGTAGCCATGTAAAGGAAAATTGTCCCTATTTCAGAATTACTACTTACAAAGCCGGTATTTTGGAGGGAGTTGAGTTGAGATGAAGACAATAATTTGAAAAGAAAATTATCCTCATCCTGGAACATTTGCCCTTAACAATTGCTCAGTTGTTCTCCCAGTTACAATCATAGCATAGGATCCTTTGCTCTAGACTACTCATACTAACGAGTCACAAAATCTAGAGATTTTGCAAATGTTGAGCTTATTTGCATATATATATTTACTACCTAACCCTAGTCCAATTACAGGTGTAGGGTAACTTCATGTTGCGTATGACCAATATAAAACTTTGTCAGATAAAATATGACATGGATCCACTTTACTTGGATAATTTTTGTAAAATGGTTGTCTACTAAGCCCTTGATGGAGTAAAGTGGACAAAGCAGATTCATGTAACTGACCACATGATTAGTTTGGGAAAATGCTTTATTTAATTAAATCAAGTCTGGTTATGGGGTTTCCATATCAACTCCCACTCAAACGAAGGCGTGCAACGTATGCTTTATACTGGTGTAGTCGTACTAAATGCCTGCATGCTTATTCCAAAATCAGTGTTTTCGTTATTATATTTCATGAAGTAATAGCACAACTTGAAGTATTTGCATCAAGGTTGGTTTTCAATTAGTTTTCCATTGAAGCCGAGTTTCTATTATCTCTCACATTTTTTTCACAACTCTTGAAAGAAGGATGAGCCACGAGATTTAAAAATAAATATTTTCATGTCTGCTTCTCTTTTAGCAGTCTATCACTTAATATTTTTCACTTACGCATTTATAATTAAATGAAAGTATAACATTCTCTCTCTTCCTCTCCTTCTTCCTCTCCCTCCCTTACTTCGTCACTTCCACCTTCTGTGTGTGTATGTGTGCATCCAGTGCGATATGGAGCTTAATAGTGCATAAATGGGGTAGCTTAGTTGTAACTTGTAAGGTGGCAGTATCCCAAATATATTCTACTGCTCTCTCTCTCTCTCTCTCTCTCTCTCTCTCTCTCTCTCTCTCTCTCTCTCTCTCTCTCTCTCTCTCTCTCTCTTTTTTTTTTTTTTTTTACACTTCCCAGTTTCAAATATTACTTGAGCAAAAATTGGACTTTGTCAATCAACTAATATAACATTTGCATTTTTGTGCAGGCTAACATGCTTGAAGGAGGGGGCAAAACACCAATATTGAGTCCTCTTGAGCTTGAAAAAATTGGTTTTAGAATAGTGAGCTATCCGTTGTCCTTGATTGGGGTCTCTATTCGAGCAATGCAGGTAAAGCACCTCCACCTTGTGTGTTTCACTTTCCAATCTTCCACACCTATGAATGACTTGGGAATTGAATATAACTGAGAAATGTCTGTGAATCCTCTTATATGCTTACATAACTTAAAACACAGCCCAATTTCCAACTTTACAAAGTCGGGATTGTTGTTCCATTGCTCATTCTATGTGGTTGATGTATGGCTAATTTCTCATTGATCCCACATTTTGAAATCTATTGTTTTTTTTTTCCCCCAATTTTGCTTAATGGATCTTAATTCAACAGGATGCACTTAATGCAATGAAAGGCGGGCGAGTTCCTCCATCAGGAAGCTTTCCATCTTTTGAAGAAATTAAGGAAACCCTGGGATTCAACGCATACTATGAAGAAGAGAAGTTGTATGCAACCACGCCTGATTGGGTAGCTCCCGAAACAGGTGATTAAATACTTAGATTTGTTATTCAAATCATGACAATATCAATCTTCACAAGAAACTTGGGAAGAAGTCCAAACTTGGTTGTGGCACAATGGTCTAAGACATGATCCCGTTCAGGTGGCGGTATTGTAGAAGAAGGGCCATGAAACATCAATTTAGGCATCTTTTGGTCATACTAAGGAATTTGATCCTTAAAGCTTCCAAATAACACTTTGTTTGTTTGCTTGTTCAATCAAGGCCTTGTACATTGAGCATTTAACCCGAATAGAAAACTATTTTCTTATCTAACTCTTTTTAAGATGTAGGTTATTCGCCAGAAAGCAGCAATATGTACAGCATAGAGAAGAAAAATCAAGATGATAATGAACAAAATGAACAGGATCCCTTTGTCAAAGTGTTAACTCCGGATGCAGTCTATGGTCCTGATGGCTCCAACCCTTTCTCTGGGATATGGTCTCGCTCTTTACGAGTTAAAATCACCGGTAGAGATGGGAAGGAGAAGCTTGAAGTGAGGATACCTGTAAGTTTCGGCATTATGATGCTAGCAATTGTTACCTTAAGTCCACTTCTTTTCATTATTTACTAATGCATCCACTACTCCTTAACCTGTATATCAAGCAAATATGGATATGAATGTGACCTTAAATCCACTTATTTTCATTCTTTTGCTAAATTTGAAATATAGGGATGACACTATTAATAAATGAGGGAAACAAACAAAAGTTTGGAATTAAGTTTGGACACATACCTTTAGAATTATGAGGCTCAAAAATTATAGCTAATAAGTAAAATGCCCATTGCCTAGTTGCAAATATTGATTAGCTTTAATCGTATCTGAACCCCTTCACTCAGAGTCAAGGAGTTCAAATCTCTTCCTTTACCTTAAAAGAAATAGAAGTAAAATCATGACAGTTAGTTCTTATGTTCCTCATTGACACCCTTCGTGCTCCTCACTGTTGTGCTTGGCTTTTTAGAATTAATGGTGATTCCCAGTTTCCTCTGGTTCGGTACAAACATTCTCTAACCTTGTATTAATAGTAAAAAGGCAAAAAAATAAGGAGACCCAATTATGAAAATCAAACAGTTTTTTATAATGGCATTATACCACACTAAATGCCCTCTAAAAATATTGATGTATTTTCTTTTACAGGCTGGGTTCCTGGACAATGTTACAGATTTTGTACCTGGTATCATCTATATAACCCCTTTAAGTTGGATAGGACGAAGTATGATTTCACAGATTTAACTAACAATACTTGAAAGTTTTGTTCTTCATTGTGTAGCTTTGGGTGGTGTGAATCTTAAAGCACTATTAGCTGATGCAACTGGGGAACCAGGAGGGAAGGTACTGATAGACATTAACGATGCCGTTGGAGACAGGATTCAAGTCTTTCTGGAGTAAAATTATGAAATCCATGAGATTCATTTCCCTCAGGAGAACAAATGGATTGCAGAAGAAGAGTTGGGAAATAACCAGGCTGGACGTGCACACTTCATTGCTGTAGAGTTTCACAAATTATAACACAACTGCTGCATTGAATACCCATGATTGTTGTTCAAGTTATAATTCTCATAAATTAATTAAATTAAAAAATTCCAGCCATGTCCACTTCAACTTTATTTAGAAAAATTATGATGCAAAGTGAAAAGCTTTAGAAATTAATTCAGATACTGATCAAGCTTCTCTTTTCTATGTGCATCTCCTTCGTTTGATTCCCTCTCTTTACAAGTGAAAGTTTTTCTCATGCAAACATGTTGGAAGGCCTTCATCTCTTTGGCTCCAGCTTAACCTCCTTCTCGGGGTCGTCGGAGTCTTGCACCCCCTACTTTTTCCCTAATGAAGCTCCTATTGGTCTTTTGAACATGGGTTTTGCACAAATCTTTTATGGACATTTTTTGCTTTTTATTATTATATTTATTGTTTGTCTTATTGAAAGATTCTAGCTTTTTAATACCTTAAAGATCAACATTTTCTGACCTTCCAAATTCCTTTGTAGGAATGAGTAGGTCACTTGCTTACTGGATCTGACTGACCTGATAAAGGACAAACACCAAAAATAACATGGCCAGGACCCTATATTTTTGGGTATCAGGTGCTAAAAGATAGCCTAGTGAGACTCAAACTTAACCTAACCAAGACTACTGATTAAATATGCTAATAGCAGACCCAATCCCACTTGCTGATTAAAAAACCCTAAACATATATACCAAGTTTCCCGCGCTTGCTCCTCTACTCCCCTTGAGCAAAAAGAGGCAATACATATGAGAAGAGCTTGCCAGCTGACCCAATGGTTGATACCCTCATGAATGACAAACAGCAAGCAAACATATCGAACCGCACCAAGGAAAAAAAAAAAGTAACATGAAACAAATTTATAATTAAATGGACAAAGTACGCAAAGAATAATTAGATTTTATTGTTCCGTAGTCGTGTGGCTAGTAACACAAAAAAACAATTCTCAAAAACTATAAAAGAGAAGGAACAAACAGAACATCATCATCAAGACAAAAACGAATCAAACCTTCCAAAAAATGGAAGATGTTAAAAAAAAACAAAAAAAAAAAAAAAAAAAACCAAAAGGATGAACATAATGCTACATGCTGGTTTTTTTTGTAATATAAAACTATAAGAGCAAGCAAGTATAACTAAGTACATCTCTCTCAGACAACAGACAACATTACACCACAAGCCATTGCTGCACATAGTAAATGGGTGATCGCCTTTTAGTGACAGCGTGCGGTTCTCCTGCATCTTGCTCTAGTGCCTCAAAAACAAGAAATTAATAGTAAATTCAAGCTTATCTATACCCTCCATAAGGTTGTTGTGGGTGGTAACTGCCACTACTGCCGCCACCCATCATAGGATTATATCCTCCTGGCATAGTTGGACCTTGTGTATACCCCGTAGGGGGTCGCATTTGAGGTCCTTGACCCATTCCCATGTTCATCCCCATCCCCATACCCATGCCCATGCCCATGCCACCCATGGGTTGTTGATTAATTCCTGCACCGCCATATCCTCCCATGCCCATTGGTTGCTGATGATGATTTATACCTCCAATATATCCTCCACCCATGCCCATGCCTATGCCTGTTGGTTGATTCATTCCCATGCCTATACCCATTCCCATTCCTGAACCCATCGTGGGGTTTGGAGGTGGTGCAAGTGCACCAGCACCAGCACGTCCTATGCCGGAACCAGATCCCATAGCTTTGCCCATTGTGATGATAGATGTGGTAGTGGTTTGAACAGGTTTCTCTCTCTTCTCTTTCCTGTTCATGGACTCGAAGTCAATACCAATATCTGCCAATGGATTGATTTTGGCTGCAAATTGAAAGATTGATACTGTTACAATTCAAGAAAAGAAATGTTTGTAGTAGTAGACACAGAAATATAGACAAAGAGAATAACTTACGTCCAGATATATTTAAATTAACCAGCCCTCTGCTCAAAGTATCTGCCCAAACTGCAGATTTGGGCTCAAATTTGTCCTTTGGTGGCTGAACACTTTTCAATGATGCTGTTGATGATTGAGTGGCCTGTAAGGCAAGAGGCGTTGTAGTGCCTGTTTGTTGAAGTACATTCCCAAGAGCATCACTCTGTTGTGGCACATGTGATGCAACTGTTGCTTGGTAAGTACCTAGTAAGGCAGGTGGCGCTGAGGTTCCCCGTTGCAAGGGCATGTTCACAGGGACAGCACTGCTGCTTGGCATTGGAGGTGATGCTCCAGCCAGTGGTGGAAAAGATGTCTGTGCAGCTACTGGACCTGCAGATGCTGGTGGTGGAAAAGATGTCTGTGAAACTACTGGACTTGCAGATGCTGGTGGTGGAAAAGATGTCTGTGGAGATACTGGACCTGCAGGTGCTACTGGAGGGAGGATATCAGCTAGAATATCGTTATTTTGGTTTATAATTGATGGCTCTTGGGGCAAGAATTGTGGATTTGTGGGAGCTTGGACATGGGAGACAGAGGAAGGAGCATAAGTAATGCCTGGAAATGTGTCCCCAAATTCAAAGCTAGAGACTGTTGCCATCTGTGGAACAGCTTGTTGAGGAGCTTCAGAATGAAAAGGATGTTGGGGAGGATCAGAATAAGGCTGTTGTGGAGATTCAGAATGATAAGGTTGTTGTGGAGGTTCAGAATGATAAGGTTGTTGGTTCGCAGCTGTTGGCTGAAAATTGCTAGCAGAAACCGGATACTGCTGTTGAACTTGGACTTGATCTGAAGTAGGAATAGCTTTGAAAGGAGAGTCACCAAAAGGATCTTCCATAGGCTGTAATAAAGGTCAATGCACAAACTTTACTCCAAATAAAACTGTAGGTATGAGTACAATCTTTGGCAAAAGAAAAATTAGTGAGAACAAAAAGCTAGTTTCTTCAACACCTATATGCCATCTTTTCTTATTTTGCCAGTAATATATGTGGCCAAGTGGTGCTCATCAGAAATTTTCTCGTACTCAGCTTTTGGCACGAAAGTTTTACCTGGTTCAAGACTGTGGAGGCTGATGATAATGCTACAAATGTGGACCCAGAACTAGAATTAACAGGAGCATCAACTTCTGAAGGTGTAGTTGTAGCAGTAACTGGCATCAGAGCCAAAGAATTTGAAGAGAATGACTCAGAGAGTGAACCAAGCAAATCCATTTCTCCATTGTTTGCAGTAGGTGGGGCAACTAACCAGAAGAAGAACCAGTATATTAGTTAAATATTATCATAGTTTTAGATTTTGACAGCCAACAGTATTTTCAGGCTAGTTACCACACAAATGAAAAAACATTAAATAGACACAAGAAGATGGTAAAGAGAAATGTCCATGGAAGTTCTTAACTACCTTACATGTCTAGAACATACTAGTAAAGATTCTCTCAAAATTAAGGAAAAGAGGCCGGAATGAAATCAAGTTAGCAAACTTTTTGGATTTATTCACTTGATCAAATTAGTGATTTGGACTCATCCAATCCAATTCTGTTGATTCAGTATCAATTCAAATTAAATCAACTGTGAATTCACAGGTATAACAATTCACAAACCTGGTTTCAAATTGATCTGTGCTAAATCAAATCATGAAGATAGGAGTCATCAATTTGAATAATATAAATCGTTCTAATTAATAAATATGCCATAGTTACTTGTTTTACATATACACATATTCACATATATCCATACATGCATACACCATACATACATAAATATACACACACACATATATATACATGTTATATGGACATGGCTTATGGTTAATATTATCCTGATCCACATTATACAAGCAAGTCAAACAAAACGTTCATTTAATAAATGTAAAACCGAGGACCATGCACAAACTAGGTTTGAAAACTCCAAAAGCTAAATGCCAAATGAACACTGCAACCATCATGCATGGGAAGTTTATGATTTCAAGTTTTAAGTCAAGCAGCAGCAACAGCTTATTTGTGTATAAAAGTAGTCCACAATAAAACATGTGATGACAAAAATGCAACAAATTATAGAATATGAGTGCATCTGTCTGCATAATACACAATGGACTATAGATATGAAGCACAGTGTTTAGAAATACTTAATGTCAGGCCTAAAAGAATATCACTTAGGAAACCCACACTGACAAAGGCAAGTGCAAACTACAAAGTAACTGGGAGCTAACTATGAAAAAAGCAAAGAAATATACTTCTGTAAATTTTACAAGCAATCAGATCCTCTACTGATTCCATTTTTTCATAAATAAGATGTAATTGAGAGTAACTACTTGTATAGTGACAACCATAGAGGAGTTAAATGGCAATAGAGATCCTTTAATACCTGGAACTGAACCTCGTGGATCAAATTCATCAAAACCTTCGTATTCTTGGTTTGCAGCGGGTGCAGCTGCACCAGGTGAATGACCTACTGAATCTTGATTTGCACTTCCAGTTGGAGAGGATGCTTTGGGCGCTGATGCTTCTATTGTCACTCCATCTCTTCCACTTTGAGGACAGCAGCAGGAAGGAACAAAGTAAATAAAAATCAAAAGAATATATACATCAAAAAAGAAAAGAATAAATTCAATGGCATTCAAGGGCACACCTCTCATTCTGAACAGGGCTCTGAGCATCATTTACTGCTTCTTCATAACTAGGAGGAGCACCAATATTTTGTTCAGAGAATTTACGCTCAAGTCGCCTATCAAGACATAAATAGATCAAGGCAGGCAAAATCAGCATCTACTTTTTGTATCAGGATCTGAAACTCGAGAGAAGGTTCACAAATAGAACTAGGTGTCCAAGTAGTTTGAAAATCATAGACGAAAGCTTCACCTTTCACCCTGAGAATGTTCTTCAGCCCGTGCACCACTGCTCCTGCATTAAGGAAAATCCAGGTTAACTGTCTACTAGAGCATGCTACTCCCAATAAAAATTGAAAAGAAACATTATCAGAAGATTGTCAGAAGATATTTTTTCAGTTAAATAAAAATTTGAAAAAAAATTAAAAGAAATTAAACCACAGGCATCAAAAAGTAATTTGAAGTTATTAAAAACTGTTTAGGCAATGGTACAAGCAAGCATAATGTACTAACGCACTTTTCCAACAGAATTGGGAATTATAGGACAGTGCTTCTCCTATAAGAGATTTTGCCAATATGCAAAACAGATGCCACCAAAGACTGAAGCAAGAACAAAACTACTACTCATCAATTTTCTCCTCATAATTACCAAGCATGACTGGGGTCAAACAAAACCAGGCATGAATCACATAAATGTCAATCTTCATAAAATCTGCTACATACCGAGATGAATAATGTCCATCGTCATCAAAGGTTCGTTCTCTGTATGCATCAGAGCTCCTAGCTCTGGGACCATATTGATGGTCATCTGTGCTTCGACTTCTGCCCCTGTAATCATCATCCCGCTGCCCATCTCTTCCATAACGCTCATCAGAATCCCGACTGTATCTGTCATCATCTTTATAGCCCCATTCTCTTTCCCTCTCTCTCCCATAACCATTTCGCTCATCCTCTCTAGAGCCATGACGGCCTTCATATCGATCATCATCAAATCGATCACCGTAACCACCAGGCTTGTACATACCACCAGTTGAGTAATTGTTTCGGTACCTGTCAAATTCCACCACATCACACATCTTCCTGTTGGGAGTTCAAAATGGAAAGTCTAGAAACAAGAGAACTACATAGTTTCTTCAATAAAGTGTAAAACACACATTATACCATCATTATTTTGCCAACTACCATGAATACTGTACTCACTTATCTCTGTTGGAAGCAGCTTTCTGTCTAGCCTCTTGAATTCTCTCTTTATCATTTACAAGTGTCACAAGACTCTGAGATTTCCTTCTCACATTACTTCCCTGATCTCTCCCACTGGAATCAATATATTGAAAATCTGACAATGTCTGCAAAAATGAAAAAAGTTTTTCCAGGTTTGCACAGCACTTATATCTTAAGATTGTGATTGTTAATGAATCTGTTTGTCAAAAACATAAAGAAATGATAAGTATACCGATATTTGGTAAGCATGCTCTCTGATCTCATCAATGACACGTTCAGATCCATGAGCCACCAGGTATTCTAAAACAGTCAGTGCCTGAAGTCCAAGCAAAACAGTACTTGGTCACTGGTTAAAAATACAAACACAAGCCAAATGTACATGGACACATACACACACACACACACACAAACAGATGAGAGATAGGAATTAAGCAGATAATTAAAGCAGACAGAACCATTAATTTAACGAGGATATTACCAAAACCAAAGCCAATCAATGATAAAGAAACTTGTAACATCAAATTGCTAACTCAAACAGACCTAGATTATCAACTGGATCCCTAAAGACTTTTCCCACTTAAATTTTCTTTAGCTGAACAAACAAAACAAAGATGGCAGCTTTTCATTTAATATACGGAAGAAAGTATAAACAGATAAAAGATCACAAGATTTTTTACCATCAAATCCAAATTTTGTAGAATCTATTGCACTGAGTTAAAACCTTCACTGACCCAAAGTACCAACTGTAACTAAGAGGATCGATGTGGAGGTCCTAATTGGTTTATGAAACTAAATGCATATCAAAAGTGACAGAAGTGCATGACTTATTCATGTTCATATGCCAATAGTCTTTTTATCAGAATAAAAATAAATAAACAAAGACAGGATTGCATATATTTTATTATCAAACTTAGGGGCGATCTTTCAAATCTAACTAAGAAAATAGATTTTCTACATAAAAAATATACCCTTTGAGGGTTATTTCCAAGTTTTTTTTTTATGGATATAGCCCAAGGATACCATGAACCGTACAAGGACAGTACTCATACCTTGTAGACATGCCGCCAATTCTTCCCAGTATCGTTGATCCTTTTCCATATGACTGCCATGATCATCTGATATTCATGACTGCAGAAGCACAGAAGTAAGAGCAGTTTTACAAATTATAAAGAATAAAAAGTAGTTAACAAAGACTTACTAGTTTCTGGTAGCTTGGGCAATGTCTGCCAAATTTGATCCATGAGGACCCCATGGCTCATTGCTAGTAGCATCGAGGACCTACAGAATAAGATTTATTTCGATTTATAAGATCTCAGCAGAGGTAATTTTAGCACAAAGCTGAGCAAACTGTTTGAGAAAATATTTTTCGTAAAAGACTCTTCCTAATTCAGAAATCAAATGCCAAGAGCTCTTAGCAAGATAGAAGCTAATATGATTACTCTTATAAGCAGTCAAGCAAAGTAATAATACAAAAGTTTTACCTTCTGTTCTATCCCAGGAACTTTCAAAACTTTCTTGTTCACTTCTCTCTTACTGCAAAATGAAAATGAAAAAAAATATCTCGGGTCACTCAATGCTATTCAAATAAAATCAAGCGTCTATGATTCCTAAAAAAAGAAAGGCACATCATTAAAAAGGTCTTTTTAAAAAAAAAAAAAGACATTGCATATAAAAGTAATTCATTACTGAACCAAACACTAATAAGTTAATAATAACACTGCTAGTAATGATGAAACTAATCAAACAACCATAGACTCGCTTAAATGACATAAGAGACTAAAGTCATGCACTTGATTAAAGTAATTGCATACTATCAATTAGATTTGATCCATTTGGCAAGAGAGAAACAAAAGAAATTTAGAAAACAAGGAGAAGGATGCCAGGAAAGTAAAGGAAGTATCTAAATTCTGTCACTTCTACAATTCTGGCCTTACAGTGATATGTAGCACTAAAACTCCACTCATTGCAAACAAAGAATTCTCATGTAATTCTTATGATTAATAATTAAAGTTTTGTTTCCCCTCTAAAAAATAAGAAGGATGCCGGGAATGTAAGGGAAATATCTAAATTTTATTCAAAAATTTGGTTCACCACAAGCAAAATAGCAAAATGTTAGAACAGTTAGATCAGGTTCAGGATTGGTTGAGCATAACGTGAATATCTCTTGAAGCAAGATCAGTAGAACAGTTTTGTACTCCTTACATTTCTTTGTGTATGCATGCTTTTGCTTTTAAACATACACATCATTCCCTTAAACAACAAAAAAAAAGAGAACAAAAAAATATGAAGGGCAATCTCAACGCAATGTCCCTGATGATGCTAATTAAAAAGCTTGATATACCGACTTACCTCAACTTTGCATGCAGGCAATTTCTAACTAGGATCCTTTACATCTAGGTTACAATAGAGCAAGTTAATCAAAAGCTCCAAACACAATCAAGGCAACGAGGGGCCCTTTTAGACAGAGGATCAAGGCACATACTTAAGCAAAGTGCGTTGCAAATGTTTTAAAAAACTTAATTAGACATTGATTTTTTTGTTAAGAATCCAAAACCTATAGAAATCAATAAAAAGTTTTACAATTTTTCATTCATACATCTGGCTGTTTATAATGGCACCAATGCATCTATTTTGTAGGTGTTTCAGTATAATGTTTACTTCTTTTGATATTTAAAATTTAATTGAAGAAAGAATCACAAAAGTAAGGAAAAGTAAGGAAAAGTAAGTAGCAACTATTAACGCTTGTGTAACCCATCATCAAACTTGCAATTCAAATCATGGATTTAGTTCATCCCAAAATGATTTAATTCCGCTTCATGAATTGCTTTAGCTGCGCATTAGTGAATCACTAGTTGAATTGTAATGACTTGACTCAACTTATGAATTTCTTGAAAAAACACTAATGTTTTGATAATCCATATATACCTGATATATGCAATATACAATACACATATGAATCTTATGGTTCCTCAGTCCAAATTCTGATTTGATTCACTATTTTGACTGCCATGTTTGTAGCAACAACTTATTGTTACAAAACTCAAACACAGGTTCCCTTTAATCTTTTATTTATATTGTTAACCATATATATTTATTCAAAAAAGAGAGAAAAAGTAAAGAGTATAATACTTTATCTTTTTTATTAAATGAGCTGGAAAATGAGGCACACTAAGGCATAATGAGGTGCATGCTTAAGGCGCATTGAGGCAGACTAAGGTATATGCCTGAATAAAAGCATCTTGCTTGTCAAACATTAAGGCGTAACAGGTGCGCCCCACCTCAAGGTAGTTGGAGGTGCACTAAGGTGTGTGCCTTCATACACAGCAAAAGAGTTACATTTAACTGTTATCTTAAGGTGCATGAAACTCCTTTCTTGCAAAGACTATGGAAAGCTCAAAGCATATTGCCATATGGCTCATACCCTAGCTTTGCACATAAAAAATCTGTTCCTGTAACCTCTACGTTACATACTTACATTACTACAGTAACATTTGCCACTATTGTTGGGGCCATTGGGAACTAACCCCCTAAAAGGCAGATAAGCAAGCAACCTCCCATTAAGATCAATTAAATAAAGGAAGTTTTTATAATTTCACTGATATCTTAAACATTAGGATTTACTTAATTAGATAGTGCTCTACGGAGACAAAATTGATAAAGCCAAAAGACTAACAAAGACTAATACAATCACATATGTCCCTTACTTCACAAATAATATTTTTAAAAGGTAGAAATTTCTTATTGATTCTCAGAAATTTTCAAACCATTAAATCAGATATTTCTTGGCCCATCCGCCACAAAGTTCAACTGATCAGCAGACGATAAACAGCAAACCAACCGTGTTATTATGTACAGTACATTCTCAAGTCTCCTCAGATGATAAGGTTAAACGGCTAAAGTCTAAAGTTGTCCTCAAGTCCTAAACAGAAATTTTCAGTCTGAAATTTGTATGCTGACAGCCTCCCTACATCAACCCCCCTTCATGATTTAATAGCATCTTTTTTCTTGGCCTGAATCACCACAAAATTATACTTCCTATGGTTTCAGCAGTTTACCATAATCTTTTTCCATACTTTCTATAGGCAAAACTTCATTGCCAAAAGGATAACAGATCAATATCAATGCCCAACAAATGCACCCACTAAAAAGAAATAATATAATTAGCTAAAGATACCGCAATACAGGAAAGGACAAGAGATTCAAAATGAGGATTCCAATTTTTCAACATAATCAATTACCATTCAATGCACCATTCATTTGCAGGGCGGGGGGACATATAAATTTGGTTTTCTTAGTAAAAAAAAAAGATCAATTTCAGTTGTTACAAGTTACAACAATATGATTAACACCTGATACAGTGACTGGTACCTCAAATCTAAATAATACGAAGCAATGATCCAATTAACAGTTGTACAGTTACTAATTCAAACTATAAGCTGGTCTTTCGAGTATCTAATGCACCATCCGAAAAACCATTGGAACTTAATTTTCCACCAAAATTTGAGTATTGCTTTGGATCATTCATCAATTGAAATTTCCCAATTAATGTTGCATGTGTTTCATACATGGTACATTCATCCCGTTCACATCAAAAGATGGCAGGTACAGCTTCAACATCATCCATTTCTACCAATGGTCCTTTCTTGTCATAAAGCTCAAAACTCTTCTGTCATAACATTTCCAAACAGGAGAATATTCTGGAGAAAATGTTAACTGCTCACACACTCATTTTTCTTCTCTGCAGAATTGTTACACAACTTTTTTTTTTTTTTGATACAATGCCATTCCCCTACCTCAAGAGGAGAGCAGATGGGACTCTAGCTCGCATCATAACATATTATCAACAGATCAATTGTTGAAATTTATTAGAATGAGCAAGTTTACTAGAAAACTGCAAATATCAAGATAAAATCGTAAAAATTTCAACACTGCAGGTGCTCAATCAATAATTAATTGCTAAATAATGCAACTGAATTCGATTAGTGATGATGTAGCCATATCACTGGTCCATGACAAAAGAAAGGAAACAAATATTAAAGAAGAAAGCAAAACAGGAAGAATAATCTAGCTTTGAGAATTTTAATTGGCTACATTGGACACAATATCAAAGGCCAGTTTTAGTCTCTTTTTAGCTTCATTCATCAACCAACACACAACTATATTCTATTTTATTTTTGTAAAGAACTACCCATTGTTTTAATGGTGTTGCACAGCATGGATACAATCACAAGCAAAAACAAAAGCAAATTTAACAAGTCAAAGAGAAAAAATGAGGAGAGCATCTTACAGGTCCCTAATAGTTTGATCAATCGCCTTCTTCATAGTTGGTGTAGACTGAAAGTTGCAGATTTCTTCAACTGCAATTCACTTCAAACCTTTCTTTTTATTATATACAAGTAATCTCACAGGTCTTCACCTGAATATACCATGATTGAATGAGAACATCACACAATCAAGACAGATACCATTAGAAGGCATTAACTAGAAAGAAGAATAAGACTACCTGGACATAGACTCAAACTGCATGAAACTGAAAAAAATTGCACATAAATCTCAACCATGATAAATTGAAAAGAGAATTTGCAAAGCTAATTTTGAAAAGGCAGGAAGCAAGCAATGATTTTAAGCTAGAAGCTCCATAGAAAGAAACAATTTTCATGAATGAACAGAACCAGGCAATAGTATATCCAGCCAGCCAATACTTGAACACAGAAAAAGGGTTGATAATAATATGCCTTATTCTAATTTGACAAATTCAATTGCACCAACTGCGTACAAGAACCTCTTTCCTACTTCGAATCAAAGATAATAAAAAGAGGGAATCTTTCCCCGAAGAGCGACCAATACATGTCATCCTCAACAGAAAAAATAAAACCAAATGCAAAACATTATCGTCTCAAAATGAAGCCTCTCAGATCTATCAATATAACACCGAAGACATACTTCGCAAAACTCGACCGCTGCTCAAATCCAAGAGCAGAGATCGAACGCCAAAAGAACTAAATCAATGACATTTCAGGCGTTTTCATTACAATCTAAACAAACAATTTAACAATGAAGACGAAATATATATACATATAATAATAATAACACCAAAAAAAAAAACCTGATATAATTTGGAAATACTCCCGCTTCAATCTAAACCATCCAATTTACGCCAAAAAAAAAAAAAAAAGAAGAAAGAAAAGAAAAGAACCGACATAAAAACAGATACCAATTTGATCTGATAAACAACATTTCCCTCTGAAAAGAGGAAGACGAAGAAGAATTCAATACAATCCCCTCTCCTAACAGCGAATCAAACGAAACCAGACCAAACGTTTCGATCAAATCAAATCCAAAAAATAAAATAAAACGAAAAAAATAGGTCCAATTAGATCCGATCCGAAAACCTAGCAAACCGTAATGGATCGTAGACAGACAGTAGAACACAGAAATAACCATTCCAAATAGACCTGAAAAAAATTTCACCACAAAAAAGAAGAATAAGAAGAAGAAGAATGGATCCAAAGCCCTCACCGAGGTGATTCCAATAATCGATCGATACACCAAGAAGAAGAAGAAGAAGAAGAAGAAGAAGAAGAAGAAGAAGAAGAGAAGAATCGAACAAGAAGAGCGAAAATCGATCAGCTCCGTTTGCCTCTACGTGGATTTTCGTCCGCGGAAACAGAACGCGAGTTTTCTCAAGCTAACATCGCGAAAACGAAGGGCCCAAAAAAAAAAAATTAATAATAAGGTGATAGTCCTCCTCAGGAGCTTTCTTAAAAAGGTTCCCTAAATAGAGACCTTAGATTGTCCTTGAGATCTGCTGCCAAAATATCTCTATTAATATTGACGATTTAGAAGGTGGGAAGATCTGGTACGGTTTCCGGGTACGTAGGAGGACGGTAATAACACACTTGAATGGAAAGCAACGAAGACAGCGCACCTTGAGAACGCAAAACATTAGGACAACTAATTATTCATTATTTCTTTCTTTTTCACAAATTTTTAGAGCTAGGTTAATATGTCCATTCAATTAATTTTTTTATCATTTATTATATAATTGTTTGTCATTAAAGGTGTATTTAATTGGTAAAAAAATTATTAAATTTTTTTAAACAATATATTAAAATAAGTTGTTAAGACTACTTTCTCATCTTAAAGGCAGTCCGACTGACATAACTACCTAACAAGTCTTTATTTACCTATAGACTTTGTTAAATCACTACTAGCCTTAATCATTCCATCAATTATACAATGAATATATACTTAAACAGTTTCATGTTTTACTTCACAAAATTTACATTCTATATCATGTCCACTGATAATACCTAATATTATTTAGGGTACAAGAAGTTTTACAAAATGAACTTTTCAATTACCAACAAAAGATCTACTTAAACATAGTAACGGAGGCTTTACACAGCCAAAGACTTTCTATAATCGTTAGTCAATTACAATGGCTTTTTCTTTATCCTTTCTCGATAGACCTAAAATATTAGAAAAGAATGTGAGTCTAAACTACGTGGCTCAGTGAGTAAAAGTCGTGCATTGTTAATATATGCTAAAAAAACTTGTATCCATGGGAATTCTAGTATGTCAAGAGCAAGTTCATCACAAATAATATTATAATATTGCTATTAAACTCAAAAATCATGCACATATATCATATAACATAATTATAATCTATCGATACTATACCAATCACAACGGACTTAGGACATTCAAAAATTCACAACTCATACATACCCAATGTAGCAAATTCAAAGTAATAGTCAAGCTCCATAGATCCTAAACATTTTGAGAGTCTAGAAACAAAAGTTAATAGAGTGTAACCTTACAAATTTGAAACTTAGTAATGCCTCACATTCTCGATAGAGTCTCACAAAGTCGAAGTAAATTCATCCACATCCAAGCCTTGATTTTTTATGAAACAACTAAAATCGATCATTTCATCTGAGATCAATGCACAATACATATCGTTTAAACAAAAGTTAATACAGAACACAGAACGAAAGTGTTAGATATACTACTTACAATATATGCAATCCGAGGCTTTTAGTTCAACACAATCAATCTATTCTCCTATCAACATAATCATAATCCAAGTATTACAATTAGATTCACATATTACATATAGCATTTCCCCTGCTTCTGATAATAATCACACTCACTCTCTTCCCTAAGTATGGTTAACATTATCCTAAATTTTTTTTAAGTGTTTAGAACTTTAGTCAAGGTTCTCGAAGGTACAAACTACTGAGATTTGGACAATAACAAAACTATTCCTATCTTGTTAAAGCAACCTTTCAAAACGATTTTTTCACATTTGTTTTTTGTGGATTTTCCTTCCACTTTTCTCTCATCTTTCAACCTAATAGACCCTAACATACATGAATAAACCATTAACAAACATCAATTCTCTTAGTTGAACATCTATTTATCACCAAAATCTAAAGAAAACATCAAAGAAAATCTTAGATAGAATGTATACCTTCACATGCTAAGTAACTAGCTTATTTCGAACATCTTGTTCTCACACTTCAGTCTCTGTTCATTGAGATTTTGACATCTTTTTCTTCTCCTTAATGCCTTATCTCAAGCACCATCATGAGCTTGAATTATTCCCTCATGTTTTTCTCCCAAATACGCTTTAAAGATTGCTTAAGAGAATGCATGAAACTAGAAGATATGACTCCTTTACATCGAAGTATTTGCATTGAATTTTGCCAACACGTCATGCTTCTTGCATGAAATTTTGTTGACATGTTGTGCTTCCACTTCCCATGTCATAGAATGTGTCAACTGCCACCACTATGAGCTACCACCTTATGTTCAAGTTGACATCTCATGCTCCATGTACCAACACATTATGCTTCAATTCAACATCTCGTGCTCAACTTGACACCTCATGCTTTATATATCAACACCTCATGCTTTATATTTCAACACCTCATGCTTTTAGTTAACACCTTTCTCTCTATGCACTGACACCCTATGTTTCAAGTTAACACGCTATGCTCTATGTGTCGATCTCTTGTACTTCAAGTTGATATCTCATACTATCAATTGTCACCCCATGATTTCCATTGATCTAGAGAATGAAACATAATAATGATGTGTTAAGCTCTTATTAGGTGACTACTTACCATACATCGTCGTCATCATCATTTTTACCCATTTTTGCAATAATTTTAATTTTAATTTCCAAATCCCTCCTGCATTTAATTTACTAAAAAAAAAAAAGACCTCTTAGGAAGTTGTTGTGCTTTCTTTAACCCACCTTCACACTATTACATTATCTTTTTTTTTTCACAAGATTCCTATTCCAAACTATTGTTTCATATTCATATTCTTTCTCTCTCAACCCTAATAAACCATCATATTTTTTTTTAAAACTCAGTTATCAATCTCCTATTCTCATATTTAAAATAAAAAATCATCAAACAAACCTGTCAAATCACATTAAATTTATTTGGGAAACATCTTTTATCTCAAATTTAAGGATGAAAATAAAGGGTTTGAAGTTTGTAAAACGTCCATGACGAATAACATATTTGATTTGTAAGTTCAATAAAAATGGGTTTAATTGAAAACTTTAATTCAAGGACGATTTAGTTATTTAATACAAAGAATTTTAGGACAAAAAATGTCTTAAAATGTGTTAGAAATATTCATTTTTGTATCATATTTAGTGAAATGGAGGATTATGACATGAATTGACAGAAATACCCCTTCATATGTGGAGTGGCAAGGTTGACTGGGTCATGTGGACAGTCAGGTTTCCTAAAGACATCATTTGTGCAGATATAATGTTGAGCGCTTGGTGTAGATCGAGCGCTCAACATTTGCTTTTATTTTATTTTTATTTTTTATAAAAAATGAGTTGGCGCCTGAACAATGAGCTGGCGTCACTCATTGTCCGGGTGCATTACTGATGCCCTAAACAAGTTGGACAAGTACCAAGTGCCAGCCACGATTTATGCTCTTAGAGGAGAAAGAGTTAATAAGCTTTTATTAACTAAAATTAAATAAATAGAAATTTCATGTTTAATAATTTAATAAAATATATATATATTATAACATTTCATGTTTAGAATAAAATATAATCTTTTTATTTACTAATTTTAATAACAGAATGTCTACATTATTCCAATTTTTTCTTAAAAAATAATAATTTAGGTTTGCAAATCCGGCACCCAGAATTTTAGTGTGGGAATTTACATACCCCAATTTAAAAAAAAATGAAAAAGAATAAAAAAATTTTAACTTGAACTGTAAAAATAGGATATAAAATCTAAAATAGTTGAAATATATATCTAAGAGGTGTAATCATTATAATATCATAAAAAGAGATTCATTTAACTATCCTATTTAAATAATTTTTGGAGGTTCACAAACTTTTTAAAACGAGTGCATAACAAAAGGGATTAACTTTTTTTTAACAAAATTTTAACTCCATAAATGAAGTACAGGCGAGAGAATATATTGAAATTTTTTTATAATTTTTGGCATAAATATATATATATATATATAACTGATTTTTTAAAATGTAATATTGTTATAAAATAAAATAATTTCACTTGTTTTTTCTTTCATATTCTTTTACAAAGTAAGAAGATTTTTCACTATAAAATATTTATTTTTTAGATTCTCATGAAGATTGTAACGAACAAATATCATAACTTTAGCACATTCATTTAAAAATATACTATTTTGATTTATTTTAGTTTCTCTAAGACCATTAACATCAAGATGTATTTTAACATTCAGAACTCATGATAAATAGTCATTTTCTTTAATATCAAGAGCAAAAACTCAAGTTTAGTTAAATTAAACAATAAAAATAAAAATATATACTATTTACTTGAAAAATTAAGTAATAAGAAAAAAGCAACAAAATTCGAGCTTGTAATTTTTTTCATAAAAGAAAATATTTTTTTTGTCAGACTAAATACATTATAAAACTATAAATCATGAATGCTTCTTGTTGAGAAATCTAATAACAAAACAAGATTTTTAAATTACAGCTAAACCACAGCAACAATTTTTTATTAATTACTGATGAATCCACTGATATTAAATTTAAACTCTCTGATGAGAACTTCTAAATTATCAAAACTATTTTTTTTTTCCTTTCTTTATTTCTAATTTAAAATTCAGAAAAAAAAAATGACCAAATGAATTATTAAATAAAAATAATAATAATAAATCAGTATCGTATAGTATCCCCAGGACGCGCATTCACGAGAACAGTGTGGTCAAATTCAATTTTGGCAAATCTTATAAATAGAATAAATATTTTAACTTGAGCATGATGGATCATGGAAGGCAGGTGGGCATGCAGTGGCAGGATGAGCATTTACAGCGACAGTCCAGGGTCGGACGTCATGATTAGTACATAAAAATGTATTTTATGTGTGTACCGTGTACTATTTAATGCATGAAAGCTGGAATTGGGATGCATTCAAAGGAGAGAGAAAGAGAGAGAGAGAGAGTGAGATGCACTCACCGGCACGTAAGTTTGCACGATCGCTTTACTTCTAGAATGCCACTTAGAGGCAACAA
This sequence comes from Tinospora cordifolia, assembly GCA_030144865.1. NCBI lineage: Eukaryota > Viridiplantae > Streptophyta > Magnoliopsida > Ranunculales > Menispermaceae > Tinospora > Tinospora cordifolia. The sequence continues at coordinate 26,219 of JAJIYU010003343.1, forward strand.
ACTGATACTCTGGGGTTCGTATTAGGATGAATGGGGTCACGAGCTCACTCCTTTGGGCCTATGGCCCCCAATCTTCTCAACTTCTTACCAGTCTAGAATTAGTTTTCAAAACAAAAAAAAAAAAAATTATAGTCACCCAAAAATAGTAACCTTTTTTTTTTTCTAGAGTAACTTGACATATACCTCAAAATTATTTACTGTTCAAGTTATTATATAACTATAAATGATCAAATTCTTCTAATATAATATTTTTTTTATATTTAGGACTTAAACTCAAAATCTCATATTAAAAAAATATTGAGTTAGGTCTGCATAACTTAACGACCATAAATGAACAAACTCTTATAACATAATTTTCTTAGTATATAGGGCTCAAACTTAAAATCTCAGATTAAGAGAATATTGAGTTAGGTCTGGGAAACTTAACGAATATAAATGAACAAACTCTTCAAATGTAATTTTCTTCATATATAGGGCTCAAACTTGAAATTTCAGATTAAGAGAATATTGAGTTAAGTCTGCATAATTTAACGACCATAAATAAATAAACTCTTCTAATGTAATTTTCTTCGTATATAGGGCTCAAACTTGAAATCTCAGATTAAACTCTTCTAATGTAATTTTCTTCGTATATAGGGCTCAAACTTGAAATCTCAGATTAAGAGAATATTGAGTTAGGTTTGCATAACTTAACGAGCATAAATGAACAAATTCTTCCAATGTAATTTTCTTCGCATACAGGGCTCAAACTTGAAATCTAAGAGAATATTGAGTTTGGTCTACATAACTTAATAACTATAAATGAAGGAAATCTTCCAATGTAACTTTCTTCATATATAGGGCTCAAACTCGAAATCTTAGACCAAGAGAATATTGAGTTAGGTCTGCTGCGTAACTTAACTTTCGTTAGTAAGGAAACGACCTTATTTGATCTAATAAACTTATAAACTTC
>JAJIYU010003344.1:0-27070 GCA_030144865.1 Tinospora cordifolia
CCTTTGTTCGTGTTGCATCTCTAATGTTCACCATTGTTCGTGTTGTGTTTTGCTGCAATTCGCCTCTTCAACTTTAAAGGGTCATTTAAAAAAGTATATCAATGTTATGCAGATTGTATATTAATATTATACAAGTTATATACCAACTTTTAGTATACTAATAATTGTTAACTAAAACTTTTTACAAAACTTTATACCAACTGCATATAAATGTTATACCATCGTTTGAAAGCTAAACGCTATATCAATCTTATATCGACTGTATACTAATATTATATCAATATTATATCAACTATATATCAATGTTATATCATTATTTATAAGTTAAATGTTATACCGGTTGTATAACAACTTTTGGTATATTGATAGTTATTAATCAATGGTTTTTACAATACTGTATACCAAAGTTATATCAATTGTACACCAATGCTATACAATTGTTTATAAGTTAAATGTTATACTAGTTATATACTAATGTTATACTAATAGTTGTTAATCAATAATTTTTGATATTTTTTATATTAAATTTCTAGTATATGTACAAAAAGAAAAATATATGTATTTATCTAATTATTTTCATTTTCTTGGACAGAAATGTGTTTTTCCTAAGTTTATATATGACGAGGGGTTATGAAGATATTATCTATGGAAATCTTTGTTATTTGATTTTGTTCAGTCTGTGATAGGAAAGGATTTTTGAAACTTGATAATAATAAGATGCATATTTAAAATATATAATGATAAACTAAAAAAGGTAAAGGAAAATAGAGAAGATAAACATAACACTTCCCCTTATGGACGCTTGATGACACATAAAAGGTTTGAAAATAAATGACAATATTTTCCGCTGCAAAGAAAAAATGTTTCAAATGATACAAAAAGACATTTTTTTAAGTATTAAGTAGTTGAACTTAATAAATTGGATTTAAAATTCATACTGGAACGGTGGTATTACATGTGCATTAGAGCCCACTTTGATAAGCTCTTAGCCATCTAATAACACAAAAAAAGTGAAGAAGTTGAACTAGCTAGATGATGAAAATCAACACAATGGATTATAGTATGAAGTTGTACTATCCTAACCCTAAAACCTGTGTACACATGCACATCAAACCAGCTGTGGAAGGGTGAAAATTGTGGCATTCTTAAATTAGGATACGTGCATATCAGGCACGACTATGCATGAGATATGTGTATCTTGAACTCACATACGCACTGTAGGTTTTTATCTTGAGAACGCAAACAAAAGACATACACTTATAATAAAATCTTCAGGATAGACATGTATAAAAACAAGGATGAATGCATTCGGCTATGAGTACGCCTTTGCATATCTGTGCAATGACCAATAATGAACACGTATTCATGTATAGTAAAGTCTGAAATTAGTTGCCCACATAAACACATGCATGTGGCTGGCCCTGGATGCACATTCGTGAAAACATGCAACATAAAACCACACAAAGGATAAATTGTTTTCCTCTAAGCTAATCAGTTAAAACCTAGCTTATGTATCCTTGGTTTGGTGGCATAGAGCACCACACCAAGGCATTATTGGTTTACCGCCTCATATAATCAACCAAAAATGAGCCAAGGTACACACTAATATGTACCTCAAAACATGACGTATTCTCATGTGTTACATAGTGAATAACATGACGGAAAAACTACACTCATTCCATAATAGTTTTGGTGAATTTTCAACGCAAACCAACTAATGTAAGTCCTTATAGAAATCAACAACTAAGTTTCGTAATTTCACAGCATCAATTACCGTGGTTTTGCACATAAGTAAAACTAGTGAGTTATATGTAATTTTCATGCATAAGTATACACTGGAAAGACCATGGACCATAGTGTTACAAACTGAATTTTACCATATTAAAATTCAGTCACTTGACACTCCAAAAGATTGCATTTACATGACATGATTAAGAGCTGGAAATAGCGAGGAGTTGGTGAATGAAAATTACAAGCGAACTAAAGAAATTAAGGTGGAAATAACTTCACTTTTCTCACTTGTATTATTTGAATATGAACATGATACTTTTGTATGTGTTAGGGTCATGTTAATATGACATAATTGACGTTATTTAATTATGATCATTGAATATTATGATAATTCCTTTGTATTTCTCCAGACATATTGATATAATAGAGTACGGTAAATGTTTTGAATTGTAGCATGAAAATGAATGTGATAGTGATTGGTAGTTTGGTAAAGATACAAAATGTTGAGAATATGATTATGAAGAATTATGTGATATTTGACATGCCATGTTTCTCATTAAGGTCGCATTATTAAAAAGAGAACCATATAATGAAGTAATACATTGTATAAGTGTCATAGATATACCCTATTTTGGTATTTTATGAGATTGGCAAAATGACTCTAGATCAAAAAATGGTAATTTAAACAAACACTACTCCTAATGAAGTCTAGATTGGATGATTAGCCTATGTAGGTATCATCTTGGAGCGGTGTCCCAAACTGTAATACATCCCTGAAGACAATCCATTTCAGTCTTAATGTTAATCTAAATAAATTAATGTTTAAACCGTTTAATAATAGATAAGTGTTTTCTTGTTTGTATGTTTATTTGAATAAGGATTCTGATGGAATATAATGATCCATTAAGCTATTTGAACTTTGCCACTTTTTCACGACAGGTCAACAATGAATTAGAGCAAAGAGGGAAAGCTTTTCTTTAATTGATTTATTCTTTGATATTTTATTTAGTATTCAATGCTTTGACATGTATTAGTATGGAGTGGAAATAAGAATTGAATTTAGCTGTAATTAATCCCTGGAGGCAGAAGTACTTTGAGTTTTTGTAATTGAATTTACTATGATCTTTAGAGTTTTTATGAGATTTAATCCAAATTAATTTATGGTCATGTTTTGATAATTATATTGATTTTATGGCTTACATAAAAAGGTGCTCTTCATGATGTTTGATTTACGTAGACAATAATATATGTTGTCGTAAAGCTTGTAATTAATTTTAATTTGGTATTATTACTTTGACTGGACTATACCTTTAGCCTATTAAAAGCTTGACTTTGACTTTAATGTTGACTTTCTTTTTCTTTATAAGTATACGGTGTTAAGGTTTTTAAATCATATAAATCAAAATCACGAGTATACATAAGTATGCTACTTGTAATCATAACGTCAATGTATGAGTCAACATATCAAAACATATATCTTTCCAGTCCAAACGAGTAATAATTATTTATTTAATCTATTATTAAAAGTAAGGGTATGCATAACTTGACCAACTTGACCCAACTCGATTGACCCGACCCGAATCAAGTTAGGTGGGGTGAAATTTTTAAAAACATGACAAACCCAACCTAAAACCTATCTCTATCTTTCTTTGCTCTTTTTACAGAATAGCACCAAAATTTTAATTAATCTTGTCTTCTTTTTTTTTCAACTTTTATCTTTCTCTTTTATCTATTCATTTTCACTCTTCCATCTTTTCCATTTTTTCATCTTTTTACCTACTCCATCAATCACTTCTTCACTTTTTCTTCTTCCCTACGTCTCCCCTCCCTCTCTTGTCTTCTCTTTACCTTTTCTGCTTTTTACAACGGCTCCTCTTTTCTCTTTTTCCGTTTGCCTCACTCATTTATTCAACTTTTTACGACCCTCTCTCTGTCTCTCTTTTGCTTCTTCTATAACCTTTCTTTGTCTCTTTTTGTTTATTTTTCTCTTCTTGTTCTCCCTCTTTGCACGTATCTCTACTCTTCTCTCCCTTTTTAGTTTTGACACCTCTTCTCCTTCCTCTTTCTTCCTACTTTCTCCAACTTTTTAAATTAAAAATTATAAAATAAAAAAGCAAACTCAACCACCTTTACTTACTCGACTCAACCTTAGGTCAGTTGGATTGGCCCTCCAAAAATTAGGGAGGTAAACACGATGCTAAGGATGACAATTTGTGTCGACAAATTATAAATAAATCAACCTATTTATCAATTGTATTATGATATGTTAACTCAAATATAACGTTTAATAAATAGGTGACTGCTTTATAACCCGTTTCAACACGTTTAATAAATTCTATAATAAATTAATTAAAAATATAACTTCACAAGACTTGAACTAAGAACCTTTGTGTCATTGCCTTCAACTCTAAGTTGTCAAAAGTGTTACTCTTTTAATATTTATATATGCATTGTACTTATGTTTTTAATATTTCAAAGATCAAATCATTTTTTACAATTTTTATTTAGGTGTTATATTTTTATTAAAAAATAAAAAATAATATTAAAGATTTGAGATATCAAGCTACTTTTTAAATATTTATATATGCATTATTTTTTTGTGAGAATTTTTTAAAGATTTAAGATATCAAGTTAATTTTTATATATTTATTTAGGTGTAGTATTTTTTTGTTAAACAAATAAAATTAATGTTAAAAAATTAGGCTTTACGCTTTTATGAGAAATAATATAATATTTTAGGCTAAGACAAAGAGATATAATAATTTTTAAGACAAGTTAAAAAATAAAAAATAATGTTAAATAAATTAAGTTGAGTGTTTTTCAAATATTTTTTAAAGAGATTTAAGAAATCAACTTATTTTATATTTTTATTTGAGTGTAATATTTTTTGTTAAAGACAAAGAGTTTATTTTTAAAGAGGTGTAATATTTTTTTTTTTCTGATTTATAGTAAAATCATTTTTCTTAAGAAAATAATATCTCAAATAATATATGCATAATTTTTAAAAATATTTTTGAAAAGCATATTAATTAAATACAAAATACATAAACATTTGATTAGAAATTAAATTATAAATATTTTAAAAATTAAAATTATTCTTATTGTATTATGTAATAGATTAATCTTAGATTAACTTATTTATAACTTATTTATTAACTTATTTTTAATTGTGTTAAACATATCATTTCAGATTTATCAGGTTGACCTATTTATAGCTCGTATTTAGTCGTATTTAATTGTATTCAAAAATATAAAGTTACCTACTCAGATAAAATACATGATGAGTTAGAAAAGTACTTTATTTTTGGCTAATGTGATAGCTAAGTTTAAGATAACAACTTGCTTTAAAATTGATCATACTTTAATAAATGACCTCAACTTTACAGGCTACTTCTGTAGATTACTCAATACCTTTCATAAATGAAACGTAGATTTCCTTCTTTTCCTTTTTCAGCTCTCTCTTACCTTCAAACTGTAGAAAGAATTTAGAATTTAGAATGACATTAAATACTATAAACATACTAATAAAAGTTGAGTTGAACAGACAAGACTTAGTACAGCTTAAGCAATGGTCTTGAGTTCAAGCTTTGAACATGAAAAAGATCATGATAATATAGTTCCTCCGTTTATAGCCCTGTTATAGCTTAAACGGTAATTACTCTTGAGCTGTACATAAAGCTGGTTGAAGGACACACGATAAAAAAAAAAAAAGAAAAGCCACAAACAACCCATGACCCACAAGGTACAAATTAATGTACTAATTGTGTGTTGGTAATTCTACTTATTTAATAGTGTCATAAGGGCATTTCTAACGCATTAAACGAGCGTTGGGGACAATAACACCGCATGTCAACTTAAAAAATAAAAAACAAAGGTCTGTAGCGCATTTAATGTGTTGCAGACCTTTGTTTAAGAGGGAAGAAGAGCGTTGAGCGCTCGATAGAGACGGAGCACTCAACAATATTGACGCTGAGGTAACACTCCATTAAACGCCACTTCAACACCATTAAACCACCGTTGGAGATGTCCTAAGTTATAACTTGAAATTATTTTATTTTTTAAAATGTTAAATAATGGTAAATGCAAAAATGCAAAAGCATAAGTGGGTGCTTGGTAAAAATGTTAAAAATTGACGTTTGAAATAAAAAAAATGCAATAATGACTTGCCAACACATCATTCTAACAATTTTTTTTATTATTTTGTTTAGTGACAAAATATTTTTTTTAAACAAACTAAATAGTGCAATATCTACTTTAAATTATCTATATGTTGTGGGAAGGAATTCTTTTAAGAGATAAATTACTACTTTGAGGAAAATTACTACTTTTTTGACACACTGATCAACAACTTTTAAGATACTTTGGGTGGGACATTTCTCTCTTTAGTATTATTTTAAGAAACAATATTTTAATTAAACTCTTGCTTTTGTATTTGATATGGACACTCGGTTTATTGCACAGCCTATAATAATGAGAAAAAAATATAATAATTCAAATATCAATGACCCCAAATCAAATGAAATAAATAGTCATAAAATATGTTTGTCGAGTTACTTGTAAAATATATGTAAAGAATGCACAAAGATCTCCTTTACCAATGGAGGTTGGGTTGAATGTATATAGCTTAACACCCTTTAACCAAAGGTATCGAAAAGCCTATGTTATGATTAACTTATTGAATATAACTTAAGCCTATGTTATAATTATAGGTTGGAATTGAAATAAAATTATAGGTTAAGTAAAGTTACTGAATACTGCAGTAATTTACAGTAAAAAAATGTAGGTGTAATGAAAAAAAAAAAAATCAAGTGATAACAAGGAAATATTTGAATTATGTTATAAATGCCCTTAGTCCGAATTTGTTAGCTTTACTTTATGGGTGTATTTGGCATGCAACATAGTGTGTAATTATTCTTATATAATAAAATATGATGAAATTGGATTAAATAAAGAGAGGATGCGATAGAATAAAAATAAAAATTGATAATATAAGATAAAATAATACCCCATGTTTAATAGAAATTTTTTTATCTCATAGTAATGAGGTAATTTGGTATACTCATAAATAATTTTAATCTTATTCCTTAGGTTATCCCTTATGGGAGGGCTCATTGAGTGATGTCGAACGCCCAGTAGACCAAGCGCTCAATGATCAATTTTTTTTTTAATGCGTCACATTGACCAATTTTTTTATTTTTTTAAATGACATTTTTTTACTCAACGGCAATATAGCTCTATGTATATACAAATAAATTTAAAAAAATTTTAAAAAATATATTTATAAAATAAAAATAAAAATAAAAATATTTTAAGTTAAAATAAAATTAAAATATTTTTAAATAATAAATTTTTATTTTTTATATAAACAATATATATTTTAAAAAAATGTAAAAATATTTTTAAATAACCCTTCAAAATAATAAGGTGATATTAAAAAAATAAATTTAAATAAATAAATTAAAAATTAATATTTTAAATAAATAATTAAAAAAATATAAATTTTGATATAAATTTAAATAATTATATATATGTTTAATATAAATATGAATAATAAATACTATAAAAATATATATTTTATAAATAAAATATTATAAATAGTATAATTAATGAGTTAATATGATTATGAATCTTGTATGGTATCACCTAATAAGTTAAAATTATTAGGAGAGATAATTTAATTAGTAAAAAATTAATGAATTAATGAGGTGACATGTCTATTAAATAAATGAAGTTTTAATCCGGAAAAAAAAATTTTAAATTCTATGCAATTCAATCTTGCGGGCACAATTCACGATCATGCTTCATGCCTCGTATCTTCAGGTGATGGCGTGGACATGGACACAAGACATGGGGCATGGACCCGTGATACCCCCCAAGTGATGCCGTGGACATATTACATGATGCCAGCAGATCATGGATCGTCTCACCTTAATAGAAAACGAAGAGATACAGACGGTGGCCATTTTAAAGCGCTCTTCTCGCTCTGCCCTCAACTCTCTCTCTCTCTCTATTGTTTCTCCCTTTCTGCGGAGCGAGTGGTGACGATGGCGATGCCAACAGGGACCATTGTCGGTCTCTCCATTATCCTTATGTTGTTTCTAATCCTTCTTCTCGTCATCTTGGTCTGTCGGCCATGGCGCTTCTTCCGATCTTCTCGTCGCCGGGCGGTCAAGGTAACTGCAACTACCCAACCAACGAACTAATCAACTGAGCGATCGGTCGATTGATCGATCGATCAACCGCATTCTCTCATTCTTTTGCTTGTTTATTCCGACCTCTTTTAATTTCCGCGCTTTCCTTGATGTTATTGATTTTCTTGTTTTGGTTGTGGAGATGATTCCGAGCATTCGGTGTAGTTTTTGAATTTGGATTTTTTTAAATGTTTGTAAGAATGAGGTTGTTTTGTGTGTTTTCGGGGTTGATCTGGATGGTTAGGCCTCGTAGTTGTTTTGTGTTTCTGTCGACAGCGAGAATTGACGACCTATTGTTTGCGTAGACAGGAAGTTGATGATCTGTTTTTGATATTTTTTTATTAACCCTGGAGAACTGATTGGTACTGGATTAGGAACGAGGTGTGACAATTGCTGCTGCCATGATCGTATCTTTGTTCTTGGTTGTAGAAAGAATTTAGGAAAAAGATGTAGTTGTTTAGTTCGAATCTTTGATGCCAATGGAAAATTCCCAACGTTGGAGAGAGAAAGATCTGAATATTTTTGTGCTACTATCTTGCATTTTACACATTCCTAAATATATTAAAGTCTCTTTTTTGGTTTATGTCCTATTGTTATTAAAATTCTTTATTAGTTCAGAGGGTAGACATTATTTTGTTAAAAATTAGTTGCACTGCTATACTTTTGGTAGCAAGATGGCTGATTTTTTGAGGGGTTTATGAGGTTTTCAGCTTGAAAAGGGGAGGTATGCTTATCTTACACTAAATGTGAAATTCCTTTTCAGTAATGTGTTTGCACTCTTTAAAAAAATCTTTAGTGCTCAAGTGTAGAATGATGCGCTCTCTTAATGGAACTAAAACGTGACAGGAAATTGAGATTTCAAATGGTCAACTTCAAATAATAGGATGCAGTTTTTATTTTTAATTGCATTTACATAAATTAGTGTGCCTCCTTGAAGGTTTTACTTCAATAAAATATGCACACACAATTAAATAATAGAAAGAGAGGATTTAAGTGGTAGGGTGAGACACTCTTATTGTCTGTACTCTCTCTCTCTCTCTCTCTCTCTTTCTCTCTCTTAAGTAATAAATGGAAAGAGGGTTCTTTTTTGCTTTCCCCCCTTAAATATGAAGTAGAAAATGAGTTTGCTATCTTTCCAACGTCAGTAGATGAGGGATTTGGTTTGGAGAAGGCAGGATTGTATGGGTGTTAGGTTCACATAAAAAATGGAGGAGTTTGCAGACTCAATGTTTAACTTTGTGAACACCTGTTTATGGGAAAGTCTTGAGGGTGACGAGGGAGGGTAGGTTGTGTGTTTTGACAAGTTTCCACATTGGTGATCTCCAGGTTGGCCTTGAAAGGGGTGTTTTGATGAGCCTCACATGTGTGGGGACCCATCTGGAAGGGTGATTACGAGTTAACTAAGGTGGTTGATTTTTTGTAGGTAGATTTGTCACAAGCTAGTATGTAAAGTTTGTAGAAAATCTTTTATTTATTTTTTTCTTTTTCAGTATGTCTTTCACATCTGATCTACCTTTGTGTCTCAATTATATAATTTTAACTTATATGAGAGTCAAATTTAATTCTTTGTCCACTTGTTTTGACTTAAGTGTCCACTTTTGTAAGTGCAAAGTGGTTGGGCTGAATGTGTGGCAGTGCCAGAGCCACCTCATTGGTCAAATTGTTGGTGGACTAGGGAACTTTTCTTTTGTGACCTCATGAATGGCCATCCAAAAACTAGGCCATGGTTCCTTAGTGTACAAAATCAATTATTCAGTTGTAGTTGTGTATCAATACTTGTCAATGTCGTGCAGCCACTCAAAATAATTGTTTGGGGCTTTTTTAGGTCTTGTTTGATAGTGGTTTGGTAGTGTATAAATCAAAATTTCTTTTATGGACGGGATTGCCTTGGATAAATTTTAACTGTACTGATAATTCATTTGGTGTAAATTATATTTTGCGAAAATTGTTAATTTTGAATCTTTGGAAGATTAAGAGCACTTGTCTGTTGGTAACAGCAAAAAAAACCATTTTTTTACTCCATTTTGTAATATCCCTTTGAGTGGGGAATGGTGGATTTTTCGGATTTTGAGAGGACAGATGGTTGAACAACTCCATTTTGGCAGATGAGTTCCCGCATCCTTAATACCCTTTCGAACAGCCACAATCAACCCATAGTTTGTGACACAAACACTAATCATGCTCCCTCTCATTGGAATTTTCATTCCTCTAGAGCCCTTATTAATAGAGAACCTGATTAGATCACTAGCCTCATTCCCAAACTTAGTGATGTCTCATAGTATGAAAATTCCAATAACCTTGTGTGGAATCTAAATAGCTCTAACAATTTTGCATGTAAGTCCCTTTTTAACTGGCCTTTCCCTGCTACCCAACCAGCTCTTTTCCCATATTCTCTCATATTTGGAATGCACGGATATCATCTAAAGTCAAGGCTTTTGGGTTGATTCTGGCTCTTAAAAGGCTTAATACATCGAACATGCTTCAACAAAGGTGCTCATATTGTATCTTTCTCCATGTAGATGCTTCTTATATTTTGTGGATGGCAAATCTATTGATCATATATTTGTCCATTGCCAGTATGTGAAGAGCATTTGGGATACGTGGTTAGCTTTCTCTTGTCATAGATTTGGGTTCCCTTGCGACATGGAGGATTGCCTTGCTTTACGTCATTTACCTTTCCTCTCCAAGGATGAGAGTCACATTTCTCATATTGATTTTCTTGCCACAATGTGGATGATCTGGCTAGAAAGCAACAAGGGTCTTCAACAATACCACTTACAAGGAATCTTCGTTATGGGAGGACATAAAGCTTATTTCATGCCCTAGGGCCGTCACGTTATCTTTGAATTTGGGTTTTACTCTATCGATTGCCTTCTTAATTGGAATAAGTGTGGTGATGAGAAGGGATTAGCTTTTGTTTTTCAGGGATCTTGGTTCCTTTGTCTTTGTGTGTCATTGAACCTAGTAATGGAACTCTAGAACAATATCCTGTTGTGCTTGAATTAGTAGTCAAAACCATTGGTAGTTGATATTTAAAGATAACATAATGCATAACGACTCCCACCTGCTTGAACTTCATATTACACACTACCTACTTCATACTTAACTGCAGTACACAATGACCTCTTGAGGAGAAGGCTCGGTTCCTCGGTGTTGAATTCTCCTTATTGATGTAGGAAATATTGACCCTTACAAGTTCATATTATTGCATTATTTCTTGTCAGTGTGGGCTAATATTCTATTTATTGTATATTTTCTATTTTTACAAAGAAACTTGATTGAGGCTTTGTATTTGACGTCTGTTTTCAATTGGAATAGCTTTGGCACATATATAAATGTCTGCTTTGAACTTATGATTATGAGTTGACTCCTTAGCAATTAATGTCTCTTTTTTTCCCTTGCTTGTAGGACCTAGAAAGGCCTCTTGTCTCTGATGACTCTGATCAAGTTGCAACTCAAAACAATGAGTTGGAGAGAAATTTTGATTTAGAGGGCCCTTGTCAAATTGAAGGGCGCCATGGAACATCAGTATCACATGGACCAGTTTGTAAACAGAGACTTCCATCTGCAGATGCACATGTGACACAAGGTATAATTTTTGGTATTTAATTTTATTCTTATTCTACTTCTCTCTCTCTCTCTCTCTCTCACTCTCGCTCTCTCTCTTTCTCTCGCTTTTTAAATGAGTTTGGTAGTCTGGATTATTCAGCAGTCACCAGTTTTTAAATGTTTCCAGGTGCAAGCTTTGTTCTAGATGTGATTTCTGATTCCTCAGAAGATTTTCTGGGAGGTCAAACACTTAAGCGGCCATTGCTGAGAAATCACTCGGATGAAGGCCAAAAGCATTTTAGAAAGGAAGAATTTAATTATGACTCAACTATTCAATCTGGTGACGAAAGCTACCAAGAGTCCGCACTCAAGGACATTGCATATAGAAGTACTTTCTCATTCTTTGTTGCTTTCAATGTTTCTTGATATCTGAAGTCGATCCCTTCATTGACTCTTTTACTAGTTTCTGCTGAATGTGTAAACCTTGTCATCCTATCTTTCTGTTAGAACTGCAGGAAGCAATCTGACCCTGGAGGTTATATCTGGTCCTTCTTGTGGAGTTTGTTTCTCCTTGCTATCAACAAATAGTTCAAAACTTCCACTTACTCTTGGAAGAGTTTCTCCGAGCGATCTGCTGTTGAAGGATCCAGAGGTTTCAGGAAAACATGCCATGATAAATTGGAATTTAAATGTATAGATTATTGCATTTTAGTTGCGTTTCCAAATGATGTTTGATTCTTTAATTTTGTGCATGTACATTAAGAGTTTTGTTACGTTTCAATAACAGACCTTGAAATGGGAACTGGTGGACATGGGTAGCTTAAATGGAACATTTTTGAACTCTCAACCCGTTCAGAATTTTGGTTTGGGAAGTAGGCATTGGAGTGGTCCCATTGAGCTCTCTAGTGGAGATGTAATTACTCTTGGAACAACCTCAAGAATACTTGTGAGTTAAATTTTATTTCTTGAAAATGTTGTTTTATTATGGAAGTCCTTGTTGTACAGAAAATGGGTTAGAAAGAAGCTAGATGCATAGTAGTTCAATCATCTATTTTTTTTTTATTTTTTTATTTTTTTATTTCTGCACCATTTGAGCATTAAAATTTGCTGCATTTTGTTTTTCTCTCCCTTTCTTTTTTATCTTTCTTTTTTTGCCTGAGTATTTTGGAACTGTTAATGCTTACTCTGGCACTTTACCAGGTTCAAATTAGTCATGCTGAATACAAGATACCATTTGGGATTGGTGTAGCATCTGATCCAATGGCTTTGCGTCGAGGAGGAAAGAAGCTTCCAATGGAAGATGTTTGCTATTACTACTGGCCTCTTCCAGGAGTTGAACAGGTTCTATTTCAATATTCATAGGTTTTTTTATTAGTTCATGTTGACTATATTGCATTTTTTAGATTCCTAGAACATTTTAAAGGGGTTTGGGCATAAATAGAGAGTTTTTGGTTTTTGAAGCTAGGTCCTCAAAGCTCAATGATTTATGGGCAACAGTTCATTCTCTCTAAAGAGAGGGTTAGAGAATGTTAATATTGTATTATTCTTTTCTGAAAAGGCAGATTTTTACCATAGAGATGACAGAACAATAACCGAATAGACATGACAATCCAACTTTTGTTATTTAGCATGTGAATGGTGCTTTTAGCTACACGCTTCATAGTAGTGACTTGATCATTTGCTGAGATGTTTCAATCAATTTTTTCTTATTTATACAACTCTCACATTCATGTACAAACCTGTGTAGACAAAGCACACAAATATCAATGTAGATTAAATTCTCAACTTAGGTATCAAAATTGGAGGCGGACAGCTTTAGGTTGATAACATGTTAGCTTTCAGGTAGGAACTTCAAAAAGTAAATCAATAAATGAAAATCATGAGATTGGGGATGATTGTTGCGTACAATCCATGAGAAAAAAATCAGACTGCAACTAAAGCATTATCTTAAATGATCAAGTGTTTAGTTAGTTGCTTTATTCTGGCAGGATTTATCTGGAGCAAGCAGTTGGAGGTAACACAGTTGAAAGTGGTTGAGATTTGTGTTAATAACTGAAAGTTTTGCACTTTTGCTCAACTTTCAAAGAAGAGCCAGTAGTGCATAAATGCCTTTAAATTAGGAATTTCTGGAAATGAAAAGAGGATTGCTGAATAAATATATGATGTTGGGACTGTTTTTTTGTTCCAATTCTTTCTTTAGGCTCAAAGGTGTCTATTTTTGGCGCAACTGCACAAGTACTGTACCCTTGGCTCTTAATGGCAACTGTGAAATGATAATAGCTAATCAAAATTTAAGCACGTCTGTGAAATGACAATAACTAATCAAAATTTAAGTAGGAATGGTTGTATACGAGGGGTTGATTTTATGCACTGATTTAAATTTTAATGCCTCCCTAGATATTTTTGAACATGGAACTTGTGCCATATATTAATTTATTTAATTTTCTGCTTAAGCTTCAAGAGCCATTTTAAATATTGGTGCCAATATATTGTGTTTGCAGTTTGGATTATTTGGAATCTGTGATGGGCATGGTGGAACTGGAGCTGCCAAAGCTGCGAGCAAGTGAGTTTTCATATTCTTTTTTATGCTCATGATTTCTGTCGCAGTTTTGTGTTATTGCAAACTAAAATTCCCTTTATATCTAAAAATCTTCTGATTTCATTTCGTTTTCTTTCTTTCTTTTTCTTTTCATTTTTTTAAAATTAAATCAGTAATACATCTCAGACATATGCGCTTATTAGTTTGTTTTGTTCCCTACTCTTTTCCATGTTTCTCTTTAAATGTAGCCAACATCTCATTCCACAACGGAATATTTTTATATATGCAGCTTCTTATGGGCTATGGTCTATAGGAATTTTAATTTAGGTATTAATATTGCCTAAAAGTAACATCAGTTCAAATTGATTTATTGGTAATTTAGAGCATGCTCAACAGAAATTTCTTCTTTCCTGCCTAAGAATAACATCTTTGGATTCTCAATAGGGGAACTAGGAAGCTGTACGTCTTGAGTTTAATATTCAAATTTATCTATTCTTCGTATGTTGTCATCCTCCTACTCATGAAAGATTTGCAGACACAAGAAAAATCTAATTCATGCATTTGTACCTGTTATGCATTGGATATGGCTCTTATTTGTGTCCTTTGGGGAATGGTGGTTTTGGCAGTTTGTATGGACATAGGTAAGGCACCTACTTTGCTGTGCTAGGGTGCAGGCAGGCATAGGCTTGAATTATATTTGAATAACTAAAGACTTATCAAATAGGATAACAAATGGTCTAGTTTACATTTTTTCTTTGGAGTCTGTGGTATCATTTTCTTGTGATCTAACTAGTTGACAAGGACCCCCACCTACCCACAAGGCTAGTACCTAGGAGAATTAAGGTGTAAGACAAGCCCATCCACCTTGAAGAATTTGGAGAAGCTCAAGGAAAAGGTTGGGAGTTGAACCTATAACCTTCTTGGTCATGATCCCTCTCCCAATCATCAGCCAATACTTTGATGGGTCTCCAGTTTACCATGTTAAATGATGTACAAATAACTTGTGAGTGGAAGTTACTGCTAATTGTATTTAAAATCATTTATCAAAGCTTCAAAGTTTTGAGTATTTAACATCTTTATGTGTTTTAATGGACATGCACACTCGTTATTAGGGGCCTCTTTATAAGATGTTGCCTGTTACCAATTGATGTTAGTAATTTCCTTTAAAGGTTAAAATTCAACCTAATAATGAATATAGCTCAAAGGGTATGTTACCTAGACTTGGGTATGGGTGTCGGATTGGGGTACATGTCTAGAGGTCTAACTTTTTCAATTCTAAATTTTAGGATATTGGAACTCGACCGTGGTCTATGTATTTATGCCCTTTTTTCTTCTTTTCACTCATTTCTTGTTTGATTTGTTTCCCCAATTAAGTACGTGACCACCTATTAGTCATTATGTTCCTCCATACTCTCTCTTCTTTCCATTAGAGTATCTTTGTAGTAATATTCTAAAATCTAAAGTGTTAGGCACATTCTGCACCTATATTGTATCATGAAGTGTTAGCATGGACATGGTTTAAAAATTCAATGAATTTCAGTGAATCAGCCGAATTAATTTGGTAATTTAGACAATCAAAGTGAAGCTTACTTGTAACTATAAAATTATAAAATTTCATCAAAATGTTCAAAAATTCGGCGAAGTTCACCCAAAATTAAAGTTTCAACAATTTTTGCCAAAAAAAAAGAGGCAAAAAAAGTCTTAAAAATGACTTTTTTGTGGAAGAATCTTTGTGCACCATATAAATTCTTTTATATAACATAAAGACTGTAAAAAAGAAAACGCTATAAATGAAGAAGATTAAAGGTAACGTATACGCACTTGGTGAGTTGTAATCCAAAAGAAATAAGAATGAGCTATAGCCTATGGGAGTAACAATAGAGAGAAGAAAGAGAAGAGAATGATAAGTGAAGAGTTTAAGAGGAGAGGCGTTGAGAGAAGAAAGAGAAACTAGGGATGTTTGTTCTAGTTGATGGAGAACATCAAAGTTACTTACAGTTGCAGCGACTGGCGAGCCAGTGAACAATTGGCTAGGGTTTATATTTGCGTAGCCATCAGGATTTGACATTGAGTTTCTTTTTATTTATTTATTTATTTATTAACAACAATATTAAGTTAACATATTTGATGTGCGTTAAACATTGTTAATGTTAAAATACAAATTCAAAAACACTATATCTATACTTTTCTATATAAAATATATTTATATATGTTTATTACTTTATTTTTATCATTTTTAATGCAAATAATACATATTTTAGCATTTACATAGAATCTAATTTTTTGAATTTTTTGATGCTGGCAAATTTTTATAGAAATTATTTGGAATTTCTTGAACTCTTTGAATTAATTTTGATTTTCAAATATCAAAGTTTGGGGCGAAGACGAATTTTGGTTCCTTAGACATGAATACGTCATGTTAAGGGAAAGGGTGCATTTGATGTAGCGCAGATGATCATGTTGAAGCTCAGAAATTGTCAACATATTCCTTAGTTGTTATATTTGTCTGCTTGTGTGAAGGTAGTTCATAAATAAATATATGAAAGAGAAAATCTGTTATTTAACATCTAGAGCAGAGAAGAGCATGAATCCAGCTGGAAAAAATTTGTTGTAGCTGGTGGCAAACATTAACACTTTGAAATCTCAAATCATGATGCATTTATTAGGAAGACACTTCTGATTGTCAATTCTATTCATTTTTTCTTCCCACTCTGTTATCTTATTGTTACACTGTTTTAAGTAATGCCAACAAGTGTTTGTATCACATGCTTTAGTTATTGATAAGTTTGTTCCTTCTTCTCCAGAATGTTGCCTGAAAAGATAGCCAGCATGCTAGCAGATACAGGGAAGAGAGAGAAGGTTGTTTCCGAGTGTGATGCTTCTGAAATTCTTAGGGATGCATTTTTCAAGACAGAGGCAGCTTTGCATCATCAGTATGAGGTTTCAGCTCTCTCTATCTTTTAGTTTTTCTTCTCATGATGATCACACTTTTGCAGAAAGATTGTGTGTTATGTCTTATAAAAACCTGAGAAAACATGAAATCCATAAAAGTTATGCAATTTATTTATTTTAGTTCTTGTGAACTTGATTTGTTTTTCGTCAATCTGTCATAATTAACATGGTTCACATGAACAAGTTTAGCTGTTTTTTCATCTTGATCCTCTCATTTGGGGAAATTAAGGCTAGCGTTTGAAATGAATAATGTGGGTTAGGCAAGTCAGGTCTTAGGGTAGAGTGAAGTGCTTAGGCTGCAATTGGTTTGCGATTTAAATAAATTGATACAATTTAAAAACATACCTTTTTTTTATTATTTTCAGAAAGCAATTTGTTTTCATAGACTGATTTAAATGGTTTGAATAGTTACAACATAAACTGTTAGATGTTTTGGTTATATAAGGTAGTACTGAGTTGAGTTTGTTTCTTAGTAAAACTTGAGGAGATTGTTTTTGAATTTGGCTAGGCAAGATATAGAAAGCTGTATTTTAATTGCTGCCAAATGGGCCTTGTGTTTTTAGATATGTACTGTTATTAGATTGATGGTCAGTTTACATGCAAGGAATGGATTTGGTTGATTCTTTTTTGAGCCATGATGTAAATTGGTGAATTATAATATGAAAAATTCAGATCATTTTGTAAAATATGCAACACACGAGTAGGACCCATATCTCCCATTATTTTACTATTAATTAAAATGTGCAAGACACAAGTAGGACCCATAGACTCCCATAATTCAACTACTAATTTTACTGATACCAATTCCATTACATCTAATCAAATTTTTGCCTAGAGGACCAAGAAAATGGCCAATCCATTCACATTTATCTTATCTCCCTTTCCACCACTATTAAATTCTGAATGAACTATTTTTGGGATGCAAGCTCTTTTTCTTTTTCCCTTTGATTGTAGATTTTCTATATTAGCAGGTTCATTATTTATTGGAGTGAATTGTTCCATGAAAGATACATCTAAATGCAAAGAGGCTGCAGAATTTTTCCTGCAAAATTCTATAGCTTACAAGTATGGAAATGTAAACATTGTTGAGAGTACTACTCAGATTCATAAGATGGATGATCATGATCACCATCATAGTCTTTGGGAGATGCTTAGTTTCTTTGTCCCCCTGGAGGAATTATGTTAATAACCATTTTCATTTCATTTTGAAGCCTGTATTTTTTTTTTTTTTTTTTGAAGAGAAACTAAAAATAGTATATTAATAAAGAAAGCCTTGCTAGGTGAGGTATCTAGACAAGGGAATTACAACAACTGTAAAATATTGTGCCAATTACATAACTATTCTCCTAAAGTGTAACCTTGAGCTAGTCTAGAGGTGGAGATCCAAGTAGAAAACAAAATCATAGGTCACTCCCAAAGCATGTCAACTGTCCCATACTTATCTTTAAATAAACGAGCATTCCTTTCCTCCCAAATACTATACCAGATAGCAAACAAAATTGTCCTCTAATAATCTTTAAGAGAAATTGAAAGGACGCTATCGGGAACCTTGAAAAAAAAATCATCCATAGAGGATGGAGTGATCTTATTTAGCTTTTGCTGCCATTTCTGCCACATTGCCCCCATAACTTTGCATTGCTGGAATAAATGTTGCACCTTTTCAGCATCTTCCTTGCACATACAACACATAGGACACATGACATGAATAGGATAATTTTTTTGAATAACCTCAGCACTGTTGATCTAATTTGACAAATTAGCCAAGCTAAAATTTTAACTTTTGTTGAAGCTTTTGTAGACCAAATGAAAATTGCACTGAAAAAAAAGGATGCTGGGAACTAGAATCTAGTTTCAGCATAAATGATTTAATAGAGAATGTGTGGCAAGGATCTCCAGTCCAGATAGGTATGTCTTCCTCTTCTAAGGGTTGAAAAACACTCAAAATATTCAGGAGCTATGTTATCTCACCAATATAGTTGTCTCCTATGTTCCTATTCAAAAGCTTGTACTTGTTTGATAGTTGACGTTGTTTACCACCTTGAGACTCTTTTGGCTTGCTAGAGGTTTTTATGAATTTGTAAAACTAATCAAACTTGGTTTTATCTTGAGTTTTGAGATGCTGGGCTGCTCCTTTTTTCACCATGCGATAAAATTTTTCCTGTTTATTCTCTGCCTTTCTTTGTTAACTTTTGGCCCGAAAGAGTTGGACCATAATGGTTTGGACGTAATAATTATACATTCTTTTTTAGGGCTGTACTGCCACAGTGCTTTTGGTTTGGACTAACGGTCATGAGGAATTCTGTTTGCAATGTGCAAATGTTGGGGATTCAGCTTGTGTAATTAGGTATGTGTTTGTCATGTTTTTGATCCTTAAAGTTTTCTATCCTATATCACTGACTCTCAATATAAAATTACATATATTCTTGATGCCCTTGTTTGTTTTTCAGTTGACTGATACCCATTCATAGATCATACATACATCATTTAGTTGGCATTTTGTATATTATTAACACCTTTATGCATTTCAATTTTTTTCCCTGTTTCAGATCATTAAAAGATGGAATTTGATACTTTTCTAATGTGAGCGGTTTGCTTTCTGTTTGCATGTTATGTAGTGCCATATAGATGAATGGTTTATCTGTGTCTTTTAGTGCACCAGTTGATATGAAGGAAAGGAGTGACACAATTGGGAGAGTTGTGACCGTGTGAATTGGTGCTCGTTGGTTTGAGTCATAAAACAATCTGCTTTATCTTGGATAAGATTGCATGTAATAGGCAAGAGTTTGTGTATTGCTTTGCCTCTTCAATTCAAATGTCTATATCATGTTTTGAGCTGTAGATGTGTTCTTGTTGCATGCTTGTCAAGTAATTTTCACACACTTCATATGACCCTTGCAGACTTTCTATATTGGAAGTCCTGGCCCAGTTTATTATCATAATGAAAATGGATCATCCATTTGAAAGTGGGTTTTCAACAATGAAAATGTTTTCATAGGCTCTAGCTTGGGATTGCTAGGCCCATTTGTGAAAATTGCTTGGTAAGTTGGGACTTTCTGTAATCTTTAACTTCCTTGTGAGTTTCCTCTTCTATCAATCCTTCAAGAGGTCAGTCCAGTAAATACTGAGGAAAAAAGCCTCTGTTATGAAAGTTTAGGAAAAATGTTCTTTTTTATTTTTGGTTAATAAAATAGTAATAATATTTAAAATCATTTTGGATGTAATGTGCAAAGTAAGTGATACCCAAGATTTTTAGGATCAGGATCCTACATAAGATCAATGAAGAAATCTAGTGGATTGGATTGTGGATTGTGTGATCTTACAAACTACAAAAAAAATGAAGTTCTAATATAGATACTGAAAGGGAGGTCATTAAAGATGTTAGCATATAAAATGATCTAAATCTAAATCGATGAACAAATTAATAATCCAAGTTTAGCTCAAAACCCATTAATACATAATTACATTAAATTATAATCCAATACAAATGCTAGAATATAAATAATTGAATGATAGCAACAGAAAAATGAAAAAATGAAAAAAAATATAAGGAAAGAAGAAAGAAGGAAGGAAAAAAAAGAAAGAATAGGGAAGAGAGGAAATTTGAATTTTTTAAATCCAAAAAAATCAACTCTAATTTGATTTTGAGCCTAGAATAAAGAATAGAGAAAAGAAGAAAATTAGTCTAATTGATTTTGAGCTTAAGCTTTGGTTCTAGTCGTTTCTCTTGTTATTCAAATGAGATTTATGTAGTTGCCCCCAGGGCGTTGGCCTGGTGGAGTGGGGCGGGCGCGTGCTCACAAATTGTCACGCGTTCGATTCCCATCCCTGCCATCGTTGTGATTTCTCCTGGGTTTAGCCTTGGGGCGGGCGGGGTTGCCCTCCTGGTGGATTAGTCGGGTTACGGCCTGGACACCACCAACGTTCATAAAAAAAAAAAAAAAAGAGATTCATGTAGTCATGTGCTTGACTTACCATCATATTTAGACTAAATTTTATATTTTAGCAGATTCGTTGGATCATAATTCTAAGACAGTCGTTTATGATCCTATATGATCTTATAATGCAGCTTTTATCCTACAAGTCTACAATAAACTTAATTATATACATTCCTATGTGTATTCAGATCAATTCAATCCATGATAATAGTGAGGGAATGGAGAATCAAAACATATTTTACGTAGCTCGAGGTCAAATACTTAGGGAAGATCAGAGTGGTAGTGCACGCGTGTGTAGTTGTATACAAGTGTTGTACAACTAAAGTTAGGTAGTAAGTCTTTATAAGGTGAGGCAGTGCCTAGACGAGGCCTAGGTGGGGCTAAGGTGAATTGCGAAGTAATTATTTAGAGGTCCTTAAACAATTATTTATTTATTCATTGGCCCCTCACTCCATTTATCTGCGTGTGTATAAAGTAGATAATATATTAAAGTGAATAATATACTATTTATTTCAATATATTTATATATATATACTTTTAATTAATTAGGGTTTAAAATAGTAATTTTTTAATCCCTCCAAAAAGAAAAATTACAAAAACCTCTTATAGTGCTTGGGTCACCGCCTAGGTGTGGGGAGACTTGTGGTCTAGGAAAAATATGGAGATGCAAACAAAGTAGAAATCCTCTAAATTGATTTTTTTTTTTTTTTTAATTTTTGGGTGGGAGGTTCTAGCTCAACCATGAACACCCATTGAGACTAGTATTCTAGTATTATGATCAACCAAAGAGTTGCTTGACCTAGTTGAGTTAGAAATTGATAATGTAGGTTTTCACATTGAAGTATGCTAACATGGACTTGTATAATATATATATTTTAATGTCTCTTTTTTCTATATTTTCTCCTTTCTTTCCATGGCGACTGTACATTCAATGGTTTCTCAGCAAAAATCTTGTCTAGTTACCGTCCATGAATTTTCTTTTTAATCTGTCTTAGATAAACACTCTGCTTTATGCATTTGACTCTCTGATAATATGAGCTGAGCTGATGTTTTTACTTTTGTTCTCAATCTTGTGGCAGTGTTAGTGGGGATTACATCAGGATGACAGAAGACCATAGAATAACTAGTCAGTCGGAAAAAACTAGGTTAAGAGAATTAGGGGAGCCCCTGAAAGATGGTGAAACACGACTATGTGGTGATGTATCATGTTTATTTCACTTGTGGTTCGTCCAAAATTTTAGCTGATATTTTACTTACAGACTTGATTCTCATCAGGTCTCAACCTTGCACGTGTGCTTGGAGACAAGTTCTTGAAAGAACAAGATGTCCGCTTCAGTTCAGAGCCGTTTGTTAGCCAAGTTGTGCATATAAATAAAGAAAGCAAGGCCTTTGCTTTATTGGCCAGGTGATTCTGGTTTTCTTGGCTTTCATTCCTTTGTTCTCTTTTCACTGTCTGTCTTACTGCATCTCCCTTATTAGTTGATCATTTGCTTCCCTGCATGAAATGGTGTGTAGGTGCTTTGGCGACCCTTTGTTTGTTTGTTTGTTTGTGTATATGTGAATGTTTGTGAAAAGTGGATTCTTATTTTAATCTATCAATTCCCCTTGCTAAATGATACGGGCTTGTGCTTAATCATGCATGCAGTTCTGAAGATGTATCTGATATTTACTTGGAACAGATGTTAAATGTAATCTCACAAACAAAATAATAAATAACTAGACATGATTAAGATATGCAGAATCATCCAATTGAGAATTCCGTGTCATGATCCTCCTGAGTCCACTGATACTGATTGACTCTACGAAATGTGTTGATGCTTGATATAAGTATTTAAGGAAATGGACACGCATGCGTGCCTATATTTTGCTATCCTTTACCTGGCTGAATCTGTTTAGATGCCTATTTGATCATTATGAAGATTCTCACTTGGTCAGTCTTTCAGTATTTCTTATCCTGTGTATCTGAGTATAAGCTGAATAGAACTTTCTAGTTTCCCTGAGCTTTGTAACATCAATTAATTGAAGTTGATGCCGGGAATCTCAGTTCTTGAGATGCATTTTCAAAATTTGCATTCCAAAGTACGTTTTGGAATTTGCTAAAAAGTAGAAGCAAAATTTCTACAATAGTCTTGGACATTAGAGAAAAGTGTAGCATTGATGCTTTGTATTTGAAATATTGTCATTATTAATCTCATTATGTTTGTTCTATTTGCAGACTTCTTTTATTCATTACTTATAGTTTTCGTTGTTGTTATTAATTCTGTGAAACTGCAGTGATGGCTTATGGGATGTCATTAGTGTTAAGAAGGCAATGCAGCTAATCCTTCAGGTACTTCATTTGATGCTTCCTTGGAGTAACATATTTTTACAGAATGTTCTTGACAAACTCCTTTTTATTATCTTCACAGATGAGGGAGAGGCATGCTGCAGATGAAGGAAGTTTTGCTGAGAAGGTCTCTCATTTTATCTTAGGTGAAGCAAGAACTTTGCGGACAAAAGATAATACATCCATAATTTTCTTGGATTTCGATACAACTTCTAGAACTGCTTCTTGTAAAGTCAATGCTTAAATGAACATATGAAGGGGGTGATATTACTAATTTATAGAAAATTTCTTTGAAAAGTTCTCTCATTTCTCCTCCTCACTTTCACTCGTTCCCCAAGAGAGAGTGGAGATGCCAATATCCATCCTAGCTTGTGTCTGGGTGGATCACGGGTGCATCTTGCCGCTTAACTGTCTTTGCTCACCTGCCAACTTTGCCCACAAAAGTCTGGTTCAGTGAGATACAGAAGGCTATATATATATATATATATATATATATATATGTACGTATGTATGTATGTATGTATGTATGTCTATGTATATCAGTTGATGCTTTTGTGGGTAAATGGTAAAAATGATGGTAGTGCTAGCTCTGTTCAGAAGCAGCATTGGTTTCTAGGCCAACCTACCAAAACTTGTCAGGATTGTTAAGGAGGATTTGGTTAAAGAGATGAAAGAGCTTTTTCTCACAAGCTAAATATAGTGGGAAGAACGCTGCGCCACCTGCACCAGCAGCATCCATCAGCCGTGTGAAACCTAGAGTTGCGGGGATGGCCACGAGATCCCCTGACTGTATCTTGGTTCTGGGTATGTTGTTTTGTTTCACTTAATTTATATCAGGTGTATCAACAACCGAACTACTGTTGAATGTAGAAGTAGGGAATTCACATGCTCGCTCATCTAGTTAAAAAGGAGTCGTGTTGATGAATGGAATATCTATTTGCCCATTTTTACTCTCAAAATCTCAAGTGAGACAGTCCTATATTTGACTGTAAATTGACAAAATTTAGGAAATATTCAAATTTGTCATGGATTTCATTCCACTTGCTTTTGAATTATGACAAGTTCCGATGACTAGCACATCCCCTCTCAATCATCCTTCTCATGCTAGAGAAAGATCATCATCTATTTGGAAGGAATAAAAAGGAGGTGAAGATTTATTTAGTCCAGTTGAGGTATGAGTAACGTTGGAGTCCAGATGTTTGAATTTTAGGTTAAGGTGTTCTAATGAATTTGTTTTTGTTAGGAGGGTTAGTTTAGGTGACTATCCCCATCTGATCTTCAGAGAACTCGCCGGAAGAGGTAGAAAACACCTGAATGATTGGTTTACACTAGGGAAGCAATTAACAGAGAGAGAGAGAGAGAGAGAGTAGGGTAGCAAGAATCTCAATTTGACTTTAAAAAATAAAAAATTTAAGTTGGAAATGTTCAGTTATGTCTCTTGCACAAATGATTAGGGTTTTCTTTTTTATTTTTTTATTTGAGGAGTAAAGTTCTAAACCAAATATGTTAAATGAGTGGTAGGATTAATTAAAGCTTGAGGACATGCACAATAAGATTAGGAACCATTAAATGTTTTAGTTTTGAAGGATGATCTCTTAAAAATGTGTACAGAAGGACATACAATAACGTAAATCTATATTATTATAATAAAAATATTTTGGATAGTTGGCGATTAAATATATTTTTCTATTTAAGGTATGCTTTAAAAATTTACGTTGTATTTAATTTTAAAAGATATATTTTTTTTATCATTAATAGGATTAAAACTGTAATTGGTTTCATAGTAAAAGGCATAAAATATAATTTTATTTTAATAAAAAATATATGCAACTCACACATGTTGATATTAATATAAATAATAACAAAGATATTACAATTTATAATTTTAAACATTGATTTAGCCTACTCTTTTTCTCTTTCTCTCTTTTGACTTTGGCCCAAATTAGCCTCTAACAGAGAGAAGTACAGAAAACAGCTAGTGATAAAAAAATATTTTCAAGTTTTTAGTTAGCAAAACAAAAACGTAAAAAAATTAAAAACTTTTCAGGCCTACTATTTTCATCATATATATATATTTGGCTAAAGGAGTTGAGAAAACAATTTTTTTTTTTAATAACTTGAAAATAACTAACTATAATGAAATTCTATAGTGTTTAAACAAACAATTACAACAATTTTCTTTAGAATAATTGTCCAAAAAAAATTTAAGTGTGTTAATATTGATAAATTCTGGAAATAAAAAGATCTAAAATTAAGTGTGTTAATATTGCCTAATTGAAAGTTAAAGAATCATAAAATCACTTTTATTTAACTCTAATAAAAATAAAATAATCTTTTTAGAAAAAAAATAACATAAATCTTTTAAGAGTTCTTTCACTAAGAGAAAAAAAAAAAAATTTTGGCCATTTACCATCCAAAACATTATGAATTAGGTAGTGTTTGGTAACTCTTATTAAAATCTCTTATTTTGATTAGTCTTATTAAAATAGAGCTTTGAAAAAGTTGGAGTGTTTGATGACTTAATTTTTTTCCTCTTATTTTTAAAGTTTTTTTATGAAATAAAGGAAATGTCTCTTAAATGATAAGCAAAATTTTTTTGCTTTTTTGAAATAAGAGGAGCATAAAGAAGTTTCGATACTTTTCAAAATAGAAATAAACTTTTTAAAAAAATTTCAAAATAGTCTTGTCAAGCTATTTAAAATAATTAATTCAATCTAATTTTAACTAAAATTTTTTTGATTTATATGCTCGTCAAAATTAACATATTTGTATCCATTAATCTTGTAATTAAAATATAACTAACATATTTGTATTAATTAATCTTGTAATATCGTAATTGACTAAAAATATAACTAATTAATTATTAACTTTTTATACGATTAAACTATTTAAAACTTTTTAAAATGTAATATTTTCAAAATGAGAATATTAAATGAAATAAATTTAAAATGTTGGTTTTAATAAGTAATAATATAAAAAATATAATTAAATATGTATATTCACATTATTAATAAATATATTATGTAATATGATTAAATTTATAAAATTTTTTTTATATAAAACTAATAAATTTTATTTAAATGACCTAAATTACTCATATAATAAGAGAAAAATAAAAGTTTGTCAAGTTTACTTAATAAACACCTAATTTATAAGAATTTTTTTATGTTATTATTATCAAACACTTTATAAAATATAAGCTCTTATTTAATTAATTTTATTATAAAAAGTCTTAATAAATAAGTATTAAATATTTAAGAAATAGAGTTACCAAACAAACCCTTAATGTAATATAAACTGCTCTTATCTTTAAAAAAGCTCTTTTTATCCGGTGCTTCTACGTTGCACCGATGGAGACAATAGGTTCGTAATTTTCATGATTATCTCAAATATTTAAAATTAAATTAAAAATACCTAACTTCACAAAGTTTTACCTAATATACCCATCTATCTACAGTAAATGGACACGTAGATGTCCACGTATACATCCACGTGAGCCGTCACTCGTTGCCACAAAGAAGAGAAAAACCGCTGGAAAAACGGTGTAACGGAAGCGTCTTTACTAAAGACGCTTCCTTATAAAAACGGTGTAACGGAAGCGTATAAAAAAGTCTGGTCTCTCAACTCTGAAAGCGTCATACGACCATTGCTGGAATTGACAGTATCACATATCATAGTTTAAAAAAAAAAATAATATCACTAAGTACAAACATCACATGTAAATTAATATAACAAGGAATTGAGAAGATTTTACAAAGTAAATGTGGGACTATTCTATATGCCTTTTGCCCTCTAAAATTTATAAGGTAATTTATTCACCACATATGCAAGAAATAAGGTGGCCATT
>JAJIYU010003345.1:0-27130 GCA_030144865.1 Tinospora cordifolia
TGCATAGATTGAAGGGACAATTCGCGATGTGAAAATGCTGATTTCCAGGAGATTTTGTCGAAAGAACTGAAAGACGCCATTGAAGAAGGCGAAGAATTTGAAGCGGTTTTAAGAAATGACGGAGCAGAGAACAATAAGTTTGTGAAGGCCATTGCAGTGATCTTTTAGTTCTCGATTCAGAGAAGTTGGGGAAATCTAGAAAAATTCAAGAGGAATTTCAGTTAAAATTAGGGTTCTAGTTCGAGTTGCGAGTTTTTGCTCGTGGTAGACATGAATCCACGTGGAACTGGTTCTCACACCGCAGAATTATCGATAGGGACGTTCTGACTCGAGCGTGGCACTGATGCTGTTGAGTCGGATCGGCCATTATCTTCCACGGTTCAACTCAGAGTTAATTCGGTCTTCGAAGCTTATCTGGAGCGCCAATTCTTTCACTCACTCTCCAACTTTAGAGAGCTCAAATAACGCTTCAATGGCGACTGTGGCTAAATTCGTGCCCTTGAATTTCTCGTCTTCGAGCTCGAAGACCTCTGTTTTAGCGCTTAGAAGCTTCAGGCCTTCGTTTTCTCGACTAGAAACACTGCGAATTCGATGCGCGAAGAGGTCGGTGAGGACAGGGAAGAAGAGGTACCCGTCGGAGAAGAAGAAGCTTCAAAGAGTAGAGAAAGAAACCCTAACTGCTGTCAAGAACAAAGATGAAGGCTTGTGGAGGTTGTCCAAGCTCGGAGTCCCCGTCGACAAGGATCCCGGTAAGGATTATCTCGGCATATCCGACGGTCTTCTTGAAGCCATAGCTAAGGTTCTCGAATTCCCGGTAATGGATTTTTTTTCCATTTTTTTTCATCCTTTTAATTATGATTTTGTTCCCTCATGTTAACCTTGGATGGTACTTATTCTTCTAGGTTGCTTCATTGTTGCCGGCAGAGGCTTTCACTGTTGTTCGGAAATCCTTCGACGCTAGGAAGGTAGGTAATGTCGTTTATATGATCTAGAAAGAGAAAACACTGCTTATCAGTAGTGCTTATTTAATGTGTTGAAATTAAGTATCGGTAGACTATATGACCTCAAGTTATGAATTCAAAGATGATTACGTCTGGAAATTACGTGGAGATGCATCGAAAACTTTCTTTTATCGTCAAATTGAATCTGATAAGGCGCTACCCTTGTGGTTTCAGTGGTTGAAAGAGCCAAAATTTGTATATACAGTTGACATGGATGTTGGAAGGCTTTTAGACTTGCAACCTCGGGCATGGGACTTCATTTCTCGGCTTGAACCTAAAGTTGGGCTTGTAGAGCATATGCCTCAGGAGAGGGTTTCTGGTGACCTAATCAGTATTATACGTGATTGTAAAAGGGTCAGAGAAGGTGAACGGAAGATCCATTTGAATGATGTATCAAGTAGGTTTACAAGTGCCCAAGCACCCAAAGTTGCAGTAGTGGGCAGCGGACCTTCAGGCTTGTTCGCTTCACTTGTGCTTGCAGAGCTCGGAGCAGAAGTTACCCTGATAGAAAGAGGTGAAGCAGTTGAAAGAAGGGGCCGTGATATTGGTGCTCTAGTAGTTCGTCGAATACTGCAACTGGAAAGCAATTTTTGCTTTGGGGAGGTTATATCTTAGTTCTCCTACTACTTCATAAACATTACTTCAGTTTTCTTCATAATCTGAATTGCATTTAGTCGTAATGTTATGATTGTTCAATTTTTATGTTTGATGCCTTTGAATGATATGTACTAAATTTTACCAAGAGCAAATTTTTACCAACTCATAGTATAATGAAAAGTGAATGCCTACAGTGTAATGATTATTCAACACTTCCCGGCCATTCCTGTAGTTTAGTTTTTCATTACTGCTTTTTGATAGTTGATCATGTATGAAGGAATGCAGCTAGAAAAACCGTGTTCAAGGCTTTGATTTGGTATATGTCACTTGAGAGATTAATGCTCATTTCTCTATTGTTCTTGAATCAGTTATATCACTTTATTCACCATTCTGTTATCTTCCTTGGATTTCAATTTATGTAAGTAATTTATTAAGGACTTATGCATGGCAGGGTGGTGCAGGTACCTGGAGTGATGGAAAGTTGGTGACCAGAATAGGAAGAAATAGTGACAGCGTTGTGGCGGTGAGAATCAGACCTTGGTCTTGGTAACTTGAATTTATTTTCTAAACAATGTGTTCGATACTTGATTCCGCTAATGCATTGAGAAATATGCTGTTAAACAACTTTTTTTTCTCCTGTATTATATTTTGGAAGTACTTGTTGATTTATACCTCTTGAATATTTTTAGTCAAATTTATGTTTTTTCAGGTTATGAAAACTTTAGTCCATTTTGGAGCCCCAGAAAACATTTTGGTTGATGGGAAACCTCATTTGGGAACAGATAGATTGGTTCCACTGTTGCGTAACTTTCGCCAACATCTTCAAGGACTGGGTGTGCGTAGCATGCTTTGATCCTTACTTCTGAGATAATCTGTATTTTAGAAATACCTTGGCTTAACATGCCATGTTTTTTTGGTTTTACTTAGGTTAATATTAAGTTTGGCACAAGAGTGGATGATCTGGTTGTTCGAAATTTAAAGGTTGTGGGTGTCGAAGTTTCTGACGCCAGAAATAGATTGCTCTCCTCTGACAGCCAGAAGTTGGAGTGTGATGTAGTTGTTCTAGCTGTTGGACATTCTGCTCGTGATGTGTATCAAATGCTTCATTCTAATGATGTGGAGTTGACACCTAAAGATTTTTCTGTGAGTTCCATCATTCATGAACATCCATAATTATTCCTATGAGTATATCTATTAAAAAACAGTTCTATGTTGGACTTGGCTGATGTATTTAGGGTGTCAAGTACATTGAATAGGATGCTTTATATAGCTATGTCCTTGTTCTCTCTTGTTTAGAATTTACATTGATCTTGTGAGGAGTGTAAAATGTATTTGGTTATTGAAACAGTTGGTTAATCTGTATACTTAACAACATTATAATTGGATGAACAGGTAGGACTACGAATCGAGCATCCTCAAGAACTGATAAACAGGATACAGGTCCATTACTTATTTTCTAAAAGTAATCTGCGTAGAACAGGTATTTTATATATAATTATGCATATGGGTAATATGAAATTCATATTATAGTATTCCACACTGGCCAATGAAGTTCATAAAGGACGTGGGAAAGTACCAGTTGCGGATTACAAGGTGGTCAAGTATGTAGATGAGGAGGACATGAGCACAAATGCTATTTCAAGGGAAAACAATCGTAGTTGTTATTCATTTTGTATGTGCCCAGGAGGGCAGGTATCTTTTTCTTTCTCCATATCCTGGCAAATTTTGCATGAAGAGAAATCATTGATATCTGTAAGACCTAATAATTATGATAATTTATGCTTTCCAGCAGTACATCAATGTTGATGATGTATGTTATGCATAGATGCTGCACTTCTGGGATGGGCAACCAGCTTGAGACTGCATTTAAGAAAAGATCTAAATATACTGATTGAGACTGTCCCAAGAATGATTGGACAAAGTTCTTTTGAATGACTAAAACATGTTATTTATCAATGCGGGTATATGGTTTGCCCCTCCAAGATATGCCTCATCAATGAAAAATAGTTTGTTGAGGGGTTACAATTTCTTTTGACATATTTTTGCAAAGAATAATTAAGAAGTACTTGCAGGTTGTTATGACCAGCACAAATCCATCAGAGCTATGTATCAATGGCATGTCATTCTCCCGCCGAGCATCCAGATGGGCAAATGCAGCACTTGTTGTCACAATCTCTTCAAAGGATTTTGATTCTTTGGGATTCCATGGACCTCTTGCAGGAGTTGAATTTCAGGTGCCTTGTTCTGCTCTCTCTCTCTCTCTCTCTCTCTCTCTCTCTCTCTCTCTCTCTCTCTCTCTCTCTCTCTCACCCACACACACACACACACACATACACAGAAACAAAAACTGTATGTTGATATTCAAAACTGTACTTGGCATACACCATAGTCACAAGGACTTAGCAACATCATTTACCAAAAACAGAATTAATGTTTCCCAACTGCCCATGGACCTCTTGCAGGGGTTGAATACTTGAATTTAAGGTGCCTTGTTCTGCTCTCTCTCTCTCTCTCTCTCTCTCTCTCTCTCTCCCTCCCTCTCAGGAACAAAAACTGTATGTTGATATTCAAAATTGTACTTGGCATACACCTTAGCCACAAGGACTTAGCAATATCATTTACATAAAAACAGAATTAATGTTTCCCAACTGCCCATCACAGAAGCCTATCCTCATATACATTCATACATGAATGATGGTTAAACAAACATTCAGAGACCAAAAACCCTATTGCGAAGGGTGAGGTAAAGGTCCAGAAACTTGCTGTAAGCTTGATTTCCTCCCAAGGTTGTATCTCAATCTTTGAACTAGCTCTAAAAATCCTTTTGTTCCTTTCTCTCCAGATTTCCCACAATGTTGCAAAGAATGCTATTTGCCTCTCCCTTCCTCGTTGGACAAGGAGGGAATGTGACTTAATGCCAATTCGTCTTCCCTCATGAGAAATCCATCGATGCTTTCCATATTTGTATAATTACATTTGAGAAAAAAAAAAAAAAAAGATATTCTAGTGACTCTTCATTTTTGACAGCATAATACACACCTATTGGGGGGAGAGACATATTTGGAAACAGGTGCTGCAAGGTCTCCATAACCTGAATTTTTCTGAGTTATCCAACCAATGAATTTTAGATGGGACTTTTGCTGTCCAAATATGGGATGCCAAGGGGAAGCTACTTGATTGATCTTTTAGAAAAGAAAGGTGTGAGAAAAAACTACATGTAAGTTTCTTGGAGGGCTCCATTGACCAGAAAACTTATCCGGATAATGGGAAAGGGTAATACTGCCTGCTAAGAAGTTGGATTATTTCCTCAGTTTCTCGAATCGTGAGGCCTCTAGGTGAAGATTCCATTTTAGGGTGTTTGATGATCATCTTGGGGCTGATCAAGAAAAGAAGTAATGGGCTGGTTATGAACTGTAAAGGTTATTTACGCTAGGAAAAGAGTCTGCCATACCGAGTCATTGACCAACTTATCCTTCCAAAACTTGAAGCTCCTTCCATTCCCCACATTCAGCTTCAATAGGGGAAGAACTTGTGATGCCACCAATGAAATAAACCTCCAAGGGCTTCTATATGATGGCATGCACTTCTACCCACTCCTCCTATTGATAGTTTTTCCATGCTAACTTGTGATCACCTTTACCCAAAGTGCATCAGATTCCATAAAATATCTCCACACCCATTTACTGCAAATTGTAACATTCCGCAAGACTATGTTTCCTATCTCCAATCCTCTCATTTCCACCAGTCACCTTGCCAGCTCCCATTTAATAAGGTGAGAGGAGGCTTTCTTCTTTCTACCACCCAAAAAATTTCTCTTCTCCCTTATCTATTCTCATTGCCACCAAAGAGGGAATCTTGAACACTGACATGTAACATAGGTGAAGTGATGATATTGCTGATCTAATTAAAGCTAATCGCTATACTTTGGAAAGAAAAGCACTTTCCCATCCTTATATTTTCTTTGAGATTTTTGGTAATGCTAGGACCTAGAATTCCAAGGACATAGGATTTGCCCCCAACAGAAGGCTGAGGTATTTCAAAGGCCACAACCCCACTCATCACCCCACTTCATTCACTGAGTTCTCCATCATTTCCTGTTCCATGTTAATACCTACCAATTAGCTTTTTGACAAATTAACACTTAACCTGGAAATTTCACAAAA
This sequence comes from Tinospora cordifolia, assembly GCA_030144865.1. NCBI lineage: Eukaryota > Viridiplantae > Streptophyta > Magnoliopsida > Ranunculales > Menispermaceae > Tinospora > Tinospora cordifolia. Next base: position 5,762 of record JAJIYU010003345.1, read on the forward strand.
TACCTTCAATAAAGAAACAATGCTAAGTATATTTTCCTTGTCACCTTCCAGAAAAAGTAACGTATCATCAGTGCACGGCAAGTGCGTGATCTCTACCCTTCCCCTCCCCATTATGAAGCCATGGACGAGTGACCTTTCTCATGCATTAGACATAAGGCGGCTCGATCCATCTACTATTATGGTGAAGAGAAATAGAGATAGCGTTTTGAAAAGGCAGTGGTCCCCATCTAACTGATGTGGTCTCCAGTATGATGGGCCTATGATCTGAGGTCAGCCTTGTGAGAGCTTCTTAACAGTAATACAAAAATATACATTCCTAGCCATTAGAAAATAGGAATCAGTGCAAGCCTACTCCTCGTATTGGAGCATGTGAAGCTTGTGTTTTGCAAAGGAGGGTCCTTGAGCTCTGACTCTCTGATGATAAGACCGAACTCCATTATACTTCTTGTTAATATGATACTACTTTTTCCTCCAAGAATCTTGGGGTGCTGAAATCTCCACACAGACACCACCTCTCCCCAGATACCATAGACAAGCCGGCTCGTTCGTCCTAGAATTCTTGTCTATCCCTCGAACAAGCAGGACCATACACCCTCGTAAGCCACCAGTCTCTCTTCCTCTCCGTTTACCCACTGTCACTGTTTAAGCTTCTACCAAACTGTCTACCACCTCCATTGTTCTGCTCTTATTTTTGTCAAGATTATTTTATATGTTTTGCTTCCTCATAGCAATGTTTCAATGAGTTACACCACCAGCTTAAGAAAATTTTATGCACAGCCCAAGGTTCCTGACACTTGGAAACTTTTTTTCACTTTTTATTTTTTATTTTTTTTTAAAAGTGACAAACATAATATTTAGGCAGCTAAAAAAGGTTCACGAGGCTACAAAGGAGCCAAAATTAGAAACAGAGATGGTGGGCTGCCACTATTATCCAAAGCATTGGCGGGGAGGCTAATATCTTCACATCCTAACTTTTGCCATGTAGTCCATAAACATTAGCTATAGGAAAACACTGTCATTAAGAGATGTCAGGATCAAGAATTTGCCACCGAACCTTGCTTGCCATTCCCCCCCATAGTTTAGATGAAAAGGAACATTTAACAAAAGATGATCATCATTATTTTCATCCTTTAAACAGAGAGAACGATGTGAGAGCAATGATGTATGAGGTAATCTTTTTGTTAAGAGAACTGCACATATTAAGCTTATTATGACCCAAGACCTACCCAAACACTTTAATTTTGTAGGGACAGTAGCTTTTTAGATGGAAAGAAGGGCCAGTGTTGTCTTATATTACGATTTGGAAAAGTATTGACAAGAGAAGATGCTAAATGAGTGAAGATCCCGAGTAAGCTATTTGAGCCTGGAGAGGGGTGGGCTGAGTTTAGAGGAGAAAGCAAAGATAATACTTTGGATTGTCAGCCAACTATAAGGGTGTTTGGGAGATAGAGATTCCATTGGATGGGAATAATAACTACGGATAAATTGGACACAATAGGAAAGTCAGGGTAAGGAAGATGGGTGGTAAAGTATAGGGAAAATCTTAGCAAGGTAAGAGGCACTAAGCCTTTAGTTTTCCCAAAATCTGAAGCTACTAACCATTCCCCATTTATGGATCAAGATGAGGAAGCACTTCTAGGAACAATGTAATCAATATTTGTCCCTAAGACATGGATTTAACATAAGGGTCTATTGTCATAAGCTCATGAATCATAACATTTGTAGGGATTGGATGATAGAGACTCTTTTTTAGTGGTTATTGGGCATTTATATCTTACTAATCCCTCTAGAGCACAACCACAAACAATCAAGGATGGTGTTGTCCAACCATCAACAAGTGGTGAGAGGTGACTGGAGCTTGAGACCTTCAGGCTGGTGTGCTTTCACCTAACTTTGAATTAACCCATCATTGATTCGTTGGTTGAGATTAGATGCAGCATTTATAATTGGTTGGCCGTGGCACCTAGATGTTTTCTTAGATGAAAGTCCATGTTGACTAAATTAATTTGATCATATATCTAGGTGATATCCTGCAAGTTCATTTCATGCCTCAAAAGTTGTGCCTTTTCAAAATTTTATTTGCCTTATCCAGAGGGAATTTGAACGAAGAGCTGCCCTAATGGGAGGTGGCAATTTTGTGGTGCCTGTGCAGAAAGTCACTGACTTTCTTGACAAAAAGTTGTCAGGTAGGACCTGAGATTCCCTTCTCAATATAATGTAGATCAACAAATGCAACTGCCCGTCACTTATCTTATTATTTATGGTAGCTGGTGTGCCACCATCAAGTTATCGTTTGGGAGTGCAGGCAGCAAGGCTCCATGAATTGTACCCCATTCACGTAACAGAGGCTTTACAACATTCAATATCTGCATTTGACAGAGAGGTTTGATCTTCTGTCCTTTGATCCGTGCACACCTTTTAAAAAACATTGTGCTATTTAATTTGATTTGAGATTCTCACATGGCTTTTTGTTGCTCACTTAAAGCTTCCGGGTTTCATCTCTGAAGAGGGCCTTCTTCATGGAGTAGAGGTAATTTATGCTGATATATCTTGGTTCAAGTTTTCTTGCAATGAATGATGCTCCAGTCATACATTTGTGTTTTCTGCCTCAACCCTCAACAATGCAGACACACACACACACACAGAAAATCATTATTAATACATCAATGCTGATCAGAAGAAAACATTGAACCCTATTAAACTAATCCTGGAGAAAACATACAGCGGAATTTGGTTTTAAGTGAGTGACCACTTTGGTCATAGCCAGCACAGTTATATGTACACGTGACTGGATAACTTTTTTCAGAAGGAATTCAAATTGACCTCTTGTGACAAAAACTGATATTTTGGTTGCCTCAGTGATTCTTGGTTTTCAATTGTGGATTTCTTTCTTGATTTTACATTGAAACCCCTTACATTTTGCTCCCAGACCAGGACAAGTTCCCCAGTTCAGATTCCTCGTGATGCTACTACATATGAGAGCACATCACTGAAAGGACTTTACCCAATTGGGGAAGGCGCAGGCTATGCTGGTGGTATTGTGAGTGCTGCCGTTGATGGCCTCTATGCTGGTTTTGCTGTGGCAAAAAGCCTCAACTTGTACTCGGGCAGCATTGAGTCAGTTCTGGGCAAGCCCCAAAAGAACACTGGCTTTGTGAAGTACTGACTACCGAGAATTGTAACTTCATAGTAACATTTGCGGTAGCTGCATTTAACACGAAGCATCCATCCAAAACCCCATTTTAGTTGGAGTAAAGGATCACGACCGGAAAGCTAGGCAAAGCAGAATCACTGATTCACTCTTTTTTTTTTTTTTTTTTAGCCACTTGCCAACCTGATTGATCACCTGACACAGTTTTTGGTTTTAGAACTAAACTGAATGTAAGCCACTTTTTTGCTTCTATTTTCAGCAAAATTTTGTAAATTGAGAAATTTTTATTATTTATTCATTTATTTATTTTGAACATGAAAGCACATAACAGGTCATTAATTGTAGTTTCACCATTCCTCAGTTTGCACATAAAAGGCTACAATGCATAGAAAGAATCACTAATGGACATCAGAAATCAGAAAACTGATAATAATAACCCAAGTTCCATTACTTGAAATATCCTTTTAGGCAATGATTTGTCTCACCAATGAATCAAGAACAGGGAAAGAGAAATACAGAACTAGAAATGAAGGGAAAGCAAAGAGAAAAGTAAGCAACAAGTAAGCAATTAGTATCACAGCACTAGCAGGGATCACATACAAAACAACCAACATGAGAACTACCACCAGAGGTAACTTCGCCATCGAACGAATTGAGAATGAAACTAAATTCTGCAACAATACACGAACCCACCAGCTTCTGACAAGATAGCATCCCCCATGAGTAGTACTTGATGAGCCTGTGTGAAGTTCTTGGTGGCACTGTTCTGTTGATGGAACTAGTGGCCTTCTGGCTTGATGAATGGATGTTCTAGTAGAAGGCGGAACAGACTTTATAGAACTAAGTGAAGACGAAGAATCGTGGGATAAAACTCGATTCCCATTTGCCGTCTCGACCAACCAGAGGACGGAGAAATTCTTACGAGGGAACTGAAGGTTGCCATTCCAGACCAACCTGAGACAAGGAAGCTGACACCATGGACATGAAATGAAGAACGGAAACCGGATTGGCGGTGTGAGGAATTTGACCTGAGCCCAGCGAAGAGAGAAGACACAAGTTTTGCAGAGTGTGTGACCACACCAGAATATGTATGGCACATTCTCTACAACATTGAATGGTTCCCAACATACTGGACATTCAAGAAAGTCTTTTACCTTCATGGAACTACCGGTCTGTTCAAATTTGAAACTAAAAGCAATTAGTGTTGCAGATCTTCAGGCCATATAAGCATTTCAAGAGAAAGTTGCAAGAATAGCTCAAAAGGTCACTGCAAGAAAATAAAACCAAGGCTCATGAAGCGTTCACAGAAGTTCATGAAAGAAATTTAATTTAGAAATGCTCTTATTCTAAGATTTTGGAAGGAAATGAAACAGTGAAAGGGCAAAAAAATAAAATAAAATAAAATTATTAACGCAACAGGGTGAGAAATATATAAGTCTCTGAATCATTTGCAAGCAGTCATTTGGTGAAGAGATCAACAAGAGCAAGCCATAGGATAAGTATACATTTGACATTTTTCACATCATCTAGGCTATTAGCTAAACCTTTGATAACCTTTTAAGGCGTTGTTTAGCACGTAAGACTATATGAAATATGATTAAAAATTATTATATTTTCAAAGTTTAGCTTAGAACGGATGAAGTTAAAATTAATTTTGGCCCACCAACTTATCCCACAATAGTATAACCAAATAATTTTAACTAAATTTGTAGTATTGTTTTATTTGATATTATTCAATCTCATTTACATTTTATCCTTTTTTATTTCTATCTAATCTAATTTCATTTTATCTTGTTTTAAAAGAATAATCTTATCATATTTTGCACATCAAACACATTTTAAGACTCCGTGATAAGATACTGTCTTTGATTCAGGTCCTCAACTTTACCATAAGTGTCTATGTGAAGTGTCATAAGATTAAGTTTTAAAAAAATTTATTTTTCTTATTAAAAAAAACCTTTTTTTTTTTTGAATGAGAGTGTGAAACGCCTCATGTACCTTAGTTTTGAAAAAAAAAAAAAAAAAAAATCATACTTGATGTGAAGCTAATATCAGGATTTAAACCCATTAACAACACCAAATCTACCTATTTCCCTTTCTGGATTCAGCTAGCCCGCAGTAACTAGCGCACCATATAGTAAGGACTAAAGATTTTGATTATGGTAACAGTTAGATTATCCAGATTGCTATGTTTCTGAAGCAAGAATATTTCCTAGAAATACGAAGTCATCCTAAATTCAATGAAACATGGCACACCCATTAGAGAATTCTAACAGAATAGCAGAATTGAAGAACAAAAAATGAGGAAAAATCAGAGATGAAAGACAATGGAAGCTGAAGAAGAAGTAGCAAGGGAGTTGATATGTAAACAGAATTCTTACACTTTAACAGTTTCAACATTTGAGACCCATTAACTCCATCAATGGAACTGAAATTCAGATGAAATCTCTTATCTTTAATATCCGGAGTGAGGAGATAAGAAAGAACGGCAGCTTTGGTAACGGCACTGCTTTTGCTGCTGGTGGTGCCGCCATGTGTCTCTGCACTGTCTAAGTACCACGTGGCACAACTTAGCTGGTCCAATGAACCAATTTTTATTGGTCCAGGTTGGTGGGCCTTTTAGACAGATAACCTCTCCACAATATTTTTTTTGTTAAAAAAATACATTTCTATGGAAAAAATGTAAATATTACAGAAATATATATAAATATAACTAATAAAAATTTAATATCAGAAATATCATATTTTAGGAATAATAACTTATATAAAATATTTGTTTTATACTAAGCAATTTGTTGAAACCAAACTATGTTGAAAGAGTTTTGGGTGTCCAGTTCTCCCTGCACTGTGGGCATGTAGGCAGCTTTCATTCAACACCTTTAAACCATGGGTGTGCCTTTATCTCAGTAACACCTCTGTTACCATAGCAAGTGATAAATGACTAATAAATATATAATGATTAATAAATAATAGTAACAATAGGAATAAAATAATATTGATGAACAAAAGACAATAAAATAGGAAAATAAAAAAATAAATAAATAAACAAAATGAAATGTACACAAATATATTTCTTTATATACGATAATAATGAACACATAAAGTAAAAATAAATTTATAATAATGTGTGCTTATGAATTAGTACACATGAAACATTAGATAACAATATTTATGGCCGGCCAAGTGATGGATTGAACGGTACATCAATGGCCACAATAGTGGACAAAAGAGCACGAAGAACCTATGGTTAATGTATACTTGTGTTCACACATAAGTGATAAGTTTGAGTGCAATTTTATAACAATTGTAGGAGACTATTTAGAGCACTTATGGCCATTAATATTAGTCCATACCAGTAGGTATTATACACCTTTAAGATTATCTTAGAGCATGATTAATAAGGCCCTAATGTAAACCTTACATATAGTTAGGTTTTTATGTAAATCCCTCGAAATAACCCAATAAGTGCACTGATTTGCAGTTACCCCAAAAAAAAAAATTGATAAATAACAGTCACTTTACAGCCACCTTGAGACCCTTAGAGTGGCCGGTTTGGTCCAACACAATATTATATGAACACACAATCGAACAACCTTGGACAATGGTTTAAACTATGGTCTTATACAATGTACAAAAGACCACTTGTAGGAGTTGAAAATTTTTAAATTTATACCTCAATTTTAGAAATGAAAAACGATCAAGAAACATATTTGCACTTGCTAGAAATGAGACTAAGGTAATAAAAAAGGGGAACAATAGATAGAAACTCAAAAGAAAATGTCAATTTGCAACACCATGCGCACAAAGAGCACCTCGAGTTAGCTAAAAACAGATTAGCGGCTTCAAACATTGGTTCAATGCTAGTTTTAGGTAGTTTTATAAGTCAAATGACCCATGAATAAGTTCTCATAAATTTGTTTCCTCAATAGGTACAAAAGGGTGCGAGTTTGAAACTAAAAACGTGAGTTTGCACCTACCGTGTGAATTGCGAGTTGAGTCACCATATCAATGGGTCTTTGGGATATTAAATATAATAGAACTTAGTAAAGTTTATTTAAAAAATGAAATCAAAAAGATTCTAAAATAATCTAAAAGAAAATAAGATCTCTCTGGGATACGAAACAATAAAAAATTAGTGTGAAAAATGTGAAAACAAAAGATTGATAATAAATTATTCATATTGTTGACAAGCCCGCAAGTATACGAGATTGAGTAATAACCGGTAGAGACTGAGTATTGTCCTCAGGGAACAAATATTAGTTAACTATCTTAAATCTCAATCTAGTATTAGCATTCACTTTATTAAGGCTCTTAATATATTTTGGTTTGTCTAAATCCTAATTTGAATTGAAAAAGATTGAAAGCAATAAAATTTATGTTCCGAAAACTATGTTAAGTAATTATCTAGGATAATAAATTCTTTTATTCTCACCTTCAATTCATATTCTAATTAATTAAACATCTGGTTATGTAGGTTCTAACACTTATCATCAAAGTCTTCTCCCGAGGTACCTTAACACCTATCAATCTTGTTCCCTAATACCCTCTTACAAGGCGCACAATTAATAATCTAATGCCTTGTGAACAGTAATCACGTGCAACCTTCTAAGCAATTAATTACCTTCCAGTCAATCAATTGGTCTATGTCTATATTATGACAATCCAACCATTAAACCTCTTTCCGGAGTTAGTTTAATAGTTTGAGATCATATTATTCATCGTCAATAAACATTAAGCATTAAATACCCAGAATATAAAACAAAACATCGAAATCAATTAACTAGAATATAGAATCTCAGGATCTTACAATATAAATTTACATCTTAGACTTAAGATTGACTAGCCTGACATGGTAATCAATTCAAACATCAAATAATAATGAATACAAAGTAACATACTCAAGGCTTGATCTTTGATCTTCAATTCTTCATTGTTCTTGCTCTTCATTTGCTTTTGGCCGTCAAAATTAACTAATCTTCGAAGTTAAGAATGCTTAAACCCTAATCTATATCCTATATATATTAAACCACTTAAAATCCTAAACAAAATTAGAAATACACAACTTAATCACATCACCGCGGTAATCCTCATCCCACTTAAAAACACGTTTTTTTTCATTCTGTTGACCGCAGTTCGTGTGCTCAGTTAATAATTCTTCACAAAATTCACGTACTGGTTACCGCGGTCATTGTGTTGATTACCTTGGTAACCAATATGACATATTTTCCTGTGGTTTTTGGCTTTTCTCCTATTACCGCGGTCATCCGTTTTTGTACCATGGTAATCGATTGCTCCCCCTTATTTTTAGCCTTTCTTTGCTTCTTTGTGAAGTAATCCTCTCTCTGCTTCGTTCCTATCCTGCACAAACATTAAAGAACCTTCCCTAGACATCATTTTCTCATAGAAATGTCATAAACAACACTTAACACTTCTAAAATGTAATAAAACGTGCAATTCATATCATAAATGCTCATGCCACTAATTATACACAAATATACTTAATTTCCTACTAAATTTCTATAAAATACATATAAGCTACCCATAATAATGTTAATCTATTATGCAACTAACACATGTGAAACTAATAATGGATTAGTTAATAATGCTTAAATAACACTGTAATTCGAATAGGTAAGGTTAGGATGAACCTCAAGTTGCATGACACGAATTAAGAATTGATCATGGAGCATTAAGGGTGCAAATAACGTAAAATAGGAATTAAGGGTTAGTTTAACTTGGAATGCAATTTAATGGGAAAAAAATGTTGATAGGCTAATTTCATATTGTAGAAAGTTCGAGGAAAGTGTGAGCACACTCTCGGAATCGATTTCAAGTGGAGATGATCTATCTTTAAATTATTATTAAATAAGCATGATTAGATGAACTAATTGTTTCTATAATAGAATGTCTACGGAGACATGTTGGTGTTTAGATGATTAACTATTGAATGAATCAGTGCTTCATTGTCAATTATTTATTGCACATGTTGATCGTTTGTTATATTGAAATGATTACACATGAAGATATGAGATTATAACTGTATATTTATAAGTGTTAATCTAATTGACTAGGTCATTATGAGAATTGCATTTTGTTTACATGGGATACACTGTGATATTATAAGAAACACATTAAATACAGATAAAAACACACATTTCGAGCTAATGACCCACTTGGCTTTCAGCGACAGACCCTAGAGATAATGTTAATCAAAATTAACAAATTTATTTAATAATGATTTAGGGTTAGAATGGATCTACTGGGCTCTTTGAGCTCACCCAACTTTCCTTCTTTTTTAAGGATAGAAGACTATTAGACAAAGGTATGCTTGATCGACCTTGTTTTGAATTTGATGAATGAAATCTTACATCGATGAACATGATTAAGCCCACTGGGCATAATTCATTTCTATTTATTTCTTTTATGGATACTTTGAACTATATGAGGCCTAGATTGATTTAATTGATTTATGTTTGGCCAATGGGCTTAGACATATTTAAATAATTTTATGGTTTGAATAATTGAATCTTTTTAATTATTATACTCTTAATTTTATTGGTACAATGCATTCTCATGAATAATATTAACAGTCTTACAAAATTTATAGTGTATATGTGCATGTAAAATGACATCCTAAAGCTAGATATTTGGAAAATTGTCTTTAAGTTTTATAAGTACTTTTAGAAATAATTTTTTTAAAAAATAAATTATTTTAATTTTATTTGTTGACATTTATTACATTATTTCTTAATTATCTTAAAAGAAAATTATTTGAACAAAAATTGAGGTGTTGCACATAAGTGGCATCCAAATTGTGGGTGGCTTTGGCAGCTTGGTTAGTGGTAGTTAAGGAAAGAGAAAGATAGACTTGGGCAATCATAAAAGAGTTAGGAGCACCATGGAAGGTGTGAGTCTTGAGGATGAGTTTGTGAGCAGCCAAATAGAGAGACTGCAATCAAGTATGGAGAATCGAAAATCCTAGAAAATAAGAAGAAACATAAAGGAAGAAAAAACTAGTATTTTTGTAAATATTTGTTAAAATATGATAAATAAGAAATATTTTAAATATTGACAAGTATTTAAAAAAATATTTTTGTTATTTCTTCTTTGATTTCCTTAAAAAAAATCATGCTCCTTCCATAAGCCTGAAGTCAGATAATCAAAGTGATACACCAAGCCCATTGGAAGTTCTATTGGTCACATGAAAAACCCATGTCATAGTGTTAGAAGAGAATAAATAAAAGAAGAAACTACAAAAAAATATCACTTTTTTAAAAAATATTGTCAAAAATATTTTGACTTTTTTAGAAACTTTCTCTTATGTCAATATTTTAAAAATATTAACGCTTTTATCACTGATTTAGGGTTGCGAGGAAGAAAACGCAATTGTCAATCTACTACTCCTATTGCTACTTGTTGGTGAAGAAGGCGCCCAGATCGTGCTTCTATTGTTGCTCGCCATATTGTACTCATGTTGCTACTTGTCGATGAAGAGGGCTCCTATTGTTCCACTGCCCCTGCTACAGCTAATGCATCTCGTGCTGGTCGTCCCACTGCGTTCATATAACACCCAAGTTTTCGATCCTTGGTTTATGTCATGCATGAGAGATGTGCCATTAAATGTCAGCACACACATCATCTACCGAGAACTGGAAAGTTACTTTTCTCACATCCAATTTATCATTAAATAACAACTCGACATACCAGAACCCATATATAGATAATCAAACTCTTAGACTTACCAAGAAGTAACACTTGGAAAGCATGCAGTGCTCATTAACAGTCAAACCGTTAACTTCTACATTTGAATTTAAATAAATATGGACGAGTTTTCAACCAAAATATCCTAACATGGCCTATGTGGCTGAAGTCTCAACCATTAAGACAAATTAATAACTCAAAATCAGTCTGGAGGGCCATACACCCAGACTAAATTAGCTACCCAAGAAAATAATTTTCATAACAACCTCAACAACGAGGTTTGAAGCTCTTATAGTACTATGTAGTACTATCAATATGAACCGCCTCAAGGGTCACCTAAAATGAAGATGTGGGGTGAGTTCAAGAGCTCAGTGGATAATACAAAGTATATTAATAACATTATTTAAATTGAATACATAAACTCATCAGTTGTTAATTAGATAGAAGGGTCTAACTCTGGTGTTCTCTCATCATCATCATGTCAGAAAAAGTTGAGGAAAATGCACTATGTGCCAAATTCCAATGAGATAGGGGCATACCCATCACCCAACCCAGGAACTAGGGTCACACCCATCGCTTTATCACCAAAGAACCAGGGTCACACTCTGTAACATTCCGCCTCGCGAGCCCCACCGTCCATGTCATCTGACGGTCTAACCTTTTTTGATCACTAATATATTAATATTTATATATATATATATATATATATTAACTTATGCTAATATATATATTGTGTACATTTATTTAAGGGGGAAAATAATTGGATATATTTATATATATTCATATATAGTTTAATATATATTAATTGGCAAACTAGTTTACTATAGTTCATACTTTATAATATTGTGTATTACATATTACTATAAATTAGATAAATTAATACATATACTAGCCAATCAATTACTATAAAGTAAAGCCTCCTGAGCCACATAGTCCACGTCATCTAACGGTCTAATCTTCTTTGATCAATAATCTTGGGCCGCCTGGGAGACCGGCCCGTGCTACATTTTCTTCTTAAACCCAAATCCATGAGAATTTATGTATACCATAATCTATGTACAAAATAATTCGTGGCGTTATAAAAAAATAAATTTATTTATTTATTTATTCTAAAATTCTAAGTATATGATCTATTACAGTGGAAAATAAATTTTAAAACTAAAATAAATAATTTAGCTTGGGCCGACATGTCCTATAATAAAGAATCCTAATAACATTCCACGTAGGCTGAATAATTAATTTTCTGAAATATGAAAAAAAGGGGTGAGCTAAAAAGCTCAGTAAATCATTCAATCTATTTAATTCATTATTTCAGCGAAATAATACAAGCAAATTAAACACTTTCATGGAGTAAATCGATTCAAACAATATATTGCTCAGTCGACTGAACACGGATAACCTCTGAGCTCCAGATCTAGGGAGAGAGATCAATTCTAAAACTCAAACCCATCTCTAGGGGAATCATTCTTAAAACCCGTTCTATTTTGGTATCAATATTGACAGCCAATTTCAATTCTACATGAAACACAGAAAGTCTCCCGTACCGGTACGTGGTTGAAATCTTTGTTTAATCTTATTTATGTGTGCAATGGTATAATAAATAAATATTTTAACAATATTTAAACACTCAAATAGTATAACATGAACATTGATTTTCGATTTCTGATATAGAAGATATTACAAGACGCAACTACATAACATACTCTCTTGGTCATAAACAGTATATTGATAAATAATAGTTCTAATAGTATAACATTCATATTGACTTTGAATTTCTGATGTAGAAGATCATACAAGACGCAACTACAGAGCATACTCTCTTGGTCATTAGCAATCTAATAATCGAATAGTATAAATACAAAGGACAAGAATAAAATCAAACTAATAAAATAAGCAAACATTATTTAAATCAAAATAATAAATTAAAAGAAATAAAAGAAATTCACCTCAAGATCGCTTCCTAAAATTTTTGTAGCACTTCGTTGCTACTACTTCACAAGCTATTTAGAATAGCTCAAGAAAAGAAAAAAAAGAACTGAGGTTGCCAAGAAGGACGCAAAAAGAAAGCAAAAGGAATTTCAACTCTTGCTTGGCATGAATGAAATGGATTAAGTAAGGTGTTTATATAGAGTTTTATAAGGTTAGATTCGTCATTTTTCACCTTTCAAATAAGGAGAACTTCCATTTTTGTTAGGTCTTGGCGGCTAGGGTTTTAAATTTGAGATTTTAGGATTTTTTCTTATTTTTTAGAATTTTTCGGTATTTTTCGTGATTTTTTTATTTTTTGTAATATATATAGTGCGCACGGGCCCGTGCTTGTGGGCTCGCATGGGCGGGCCTGCGTGCGGCACATGGGCCCAAAGCCCATGCGCTATTCCACCTTTTTTTTAAGTTATATATATCTATTTTTTCATCTTTTTTATTTTTTTCTATACATGCATCTAACTAATTCCTTTATATACATATCTTAATATCATACTAAATAAAATATTATATTCATGAATGCATCTACTTTACACATATACTTTTCTATATATATATATTAAAATCATACTACATAAAATATTAATTTCATGAATGCATCTAATTAATACCTTACACACATACTTTTCTATATATATATATATATCATACTAAGTATATTATTCAAAATATTATTTTCTTATTTAAATAAAGAAGAATATATTTACCCAACATTTCTATATGTCTAATATTAATTAATGCATATCCCTATATACTTCTATACCAATACATTAATTGCATATCAATGACAAATATATATATACGGATATGTACCAATAAAGTGTCACATAGTTAGGTACTAATTAATATATATACATGTATCTATAGTAATTAATCAATTAAATGACATATACATACATATATATGTAGGAAATAGTCGGGGTATTACATACTCATGGTTTTATCAACAGGAACCAAGGGCAAACCCATTATTCCTTATCGTGAGAACACCAACATTAATCCCCATGGACCACTGCGAAGATACGTGGTTCAATTCTTAATTTATCTTTATTTGAATATCCACAAACATCTCATAACAAGCACAAATATCATTTCTTCATGCATAATACATTATTATACAATAAGGTAATCATGCTGATCATCTCATAGGACATAAAGCAATAATTATCACATGTTATAAAACATTGTAAACACCAAACATGGACATATAATTCATGTCAAATCTAGCATTCATGCATTCATGTCATTCATAATCATATATACACATCCTAGCATGCTTCTAGGCATTCAAGAATTGTAAACACACCACATTCTCAGCATTGAAATTTAAATAATGCTAGGCAGCAAAGTAATCACTTCTACATTTATATCTCGTTCCCTTAGGCCTTTGTTTCACACTATATTAGACTTGTCTATCAATCTACGAGATTCAAAACCACATTACATGAGTTTGAAACATTCCCAACGGCTTTTAAATCATAATGTAATGGTTCACTAACATTGATATCCTAAGGTATATAGATTCCACCATTTTTTCCTCTAAATAACGCGGTTAGTGGTCAGTTACCGCGATAACCAGTGGGTTCATGCGTTCTATGCTTTCGTGTGCATTGTCTCACTCTGCTTTTTTTATATGTTTAGTACTCAAATACATACATATTAAGCTTAAAACACACATCAAACTAAAAGAAGTTGTTATACCTTAGGATTCTTCATGTTTCCTCTTTGTTTCTCACCAAAACAAGGTTTTGCAACCCTCAAATCACTTAGGCTTCAAAGGAAAACAGTTTATACTTAGGAAAATAATTTAAAATGCTAAGAACTCAAGATTTCAAGCGGGTTCGTGATTTTACCTAAGCAAAATGATTTGGATCAGCGCCTCAACTAATTTTCCTTCTTGTTGGGGTTGTTCTTCACGAATCTAAGCTTTGAGAACTAATGGAGAAGGGTTTGAATGAATAGAAATCAATCTAGAATGGTAGGAAAGTGAAGAAAATTTGATTGTTGATAGCTAGTATCGATTTTTAGGATTACAACGACAATTAGGGTTTTTTTGGCGCACTGTTCATACTTATATAATTCACATAGTATCACGGTAACTTGAAGAATTACTGCGGTATCTAGAACCATAGTTTTTTTTACATTTTAGTCAGATTATTGTGGTAATCACATGAATGACCGCAGTAACCAGAATGTTGTGATTTTTTATTTTTTCTGGGTTTCAATCGAATTCTATGAATGACCACAATAACTAGTAGACGATTACTATGCGACATTTTTGTGTTTCACTTTAGTTTGCCTATTCTTTTGTACATTGATTAAACATCTCTTAAACTACATTTTTATGCGTTTTTCAATGTCTATTGTGCTTAAATTATTTTTATTTAAATTTACCAAAATCCTTATAAAATTTTTGGGGTATTATATTTCATTGCACAACCTGCCCAGTTGTTGTCATTGTAAGTCACCACCACCCACACCTACTATTTCGTGGCCTGATGAGTATGCCACAATGCCTTCTTCATCCTCTATTGTGGTGCTTTACTCACCCTCGTGTTCTCTTCTTCATCTTAATCATTGTGACTATGCCTACTCACCGTCGGCTAATGAGGACGCAACAGCCCCTTCTTCTTCATCCTCTGTTTAACTGCCCGCCAATCGCTGCTACTTGTTGTTGATGCCTACTATTGATGAATCACTACTTCGACTGGTCTTGTTGATCGATCTATTGTCATACTGGTGAATCATTACTATTCGATCTATTGCTGCTAATCCATTCTTGGCATTTTCTCTCTGTTCCAGATCGTTGTTATTGTTGGGTCATGCCATTATTGTTGCTTCAATCTTTATTTCTCACGATCATCTTTGCTCTCGCACACTACTCTATTTGACCACGCTCATCGGACTACCACTGATATTTATCGTGTTCCTTGTTGTTATTGTGCTCTATTACTTACTACTCACGGTTGGCTTACTATTCCCTAGTGCTCGAGCTTCCTTTGCTCGTAACGACGAGTAAGTTGTAGTATATTATATATGTGTAATATGCATATTATATATAGATAATTGTTAGTTGCATTTTATACTAACTATTTTATACGTATTTTATGTATATTTTGCATGAGTTAGATAGGAATTATGACATATTGTTAGTTGCAGAGTAGACTAATTATATTAAAGGTATTTTATGTATAATATGCATTAGTGTAATAGAAAATATAGTGTATTTGCTTATATTTAGTATAATATGCATTTAGAGCATTGTTGCATCATTTTAGCATGTTTTAATGTTATTTTTTATGAATATAATGTCCGAGAAAGGTATTCAATGTTTGTGCAGGTTTAGAATGAATCGCAGTAAGAATAGGAGCACGCGAGGAGTTGAAAAT
This sequence comes from Tinospora cordifolia, assembly GCA_030144865.1. Taxonomy (NCBI): domain Eukaryota; kingdom Viridiplantae; phylum Streptophyta; class Magnoliopsida; order Ranunculales; family Menispermaceae; genus Tinospora; species Tinospora cordifolia. The sequence goes on from JAJIYU010003345.1 coordinate 21,986, forward strand.
GGCCAAAAATGAGAAAACGTCAGTAATGATCGCGGTCGGCAACGCCGACCGGGGTAAACGGAACAAGGAATGCATCAACAAATGAGCATAAAGGTCAGAAGACCGCGGTGCAATAAACTGAAGATTGCAGTCTGTTGCAGTCTTGAAACGAAGACAAGCCAAGAAATGCAGAGTGGATTGGTGACCGCGGTCCACACACAGATGACCGTGGTCACCAGAAAGCTTGATTATGCAGAGAATTGGTGACTGCGGTCCACACATGGGTGATCACGGTCACCAGAGAGCAAACAAGATATGCAGAGAATTGGTGACCGCGGTCCATGCCTTAAGGACCGCGGTTACTTGATGATGCTATGATTTTTTATTCTGGTTACCGCGGTCCATGCTTTGAGGACCGCAGTAACCAGTGCTTATATATCATTGTTTGTCTTGCCGAGTGCAGAGAGCCAAATGCAGAGAAATATCAATTTTTGATAGCAAACACATGAACCGAGGTCACCTACTGCGGTCATCCAACTGCAATACAAGTCAATAAATAAGAAAACACAAGACAATAGAAAGCAGTGCGTAGAAGCGGATAGAAACACAAGAGAGAATTGCAGAGAAAGGACTCAACACACAGAAAAGGAGCAGACTGAAGAAACAAGGAAGGAAGCATTCTGTGACAGCTTCAGGGGTTCAGAGTTTGATTTCTATTGCAATTGAAGTGTGTAAACAGAATTGAGTATGATTTATCTATTTGAATCTTATTTGATGTCTTCCTTAATTTCTATGTTGAGCTAATTACTTCTAATGTCTGGGATATGATTGTTCAAAGCATAGTTTGTGATGAATGATTGTGTTTGTTGGTTTATAGAGTCTATTCCTTATTGTGTAGATGTAAAGCTTTATATCTACTGGCCACAGATATATCAAACCTAGTATTTTACTCTATCTCGGGAGAAAAGTTTAAAATACGAAAATCACAATCTGGACCTAGACCAGTTGATTGATCGGGAGATTGTTGACCAATCTAGGGAATTGCACAGGGATTTTGAACACAAACACTTAGGTTGTCTAGTGAACGCCTCGGGAGAGGGTTTAACGAAACAATGCTAGTGAGTGTTGAAACACCTTGGGAAAGGGTTTTAATCATAGATGCTATAATTCATAGATTTGCTAAGACCAACAGCATAATCAGGATTTACAAACTATGTGGAGACTATCATTATCCTAGACATGTTTCTCTACTGAATTTTACAATTTATTTTCATCTTGTTTACCGTATTTTCTGAGTTTTAATCAATTTAATCATTTTTAATCTTATCTTGATAAAATTGAGATCTTTACCAACTTTGGTGTTAAAGAAACTTCAATTACTAATAGTATTCCCTGAGGACGATACCCAGACTTTCCGGATATTACTGCTGCGATCTCGTATACTTGCGGGTTTGCTAACACATATTTGTTTATAATTAGATGTATAAACATTTATATTAATTGCATGTTTTTAAGCATTTAAAGAATTTCAACACTATTTTTATGTGCTTTTATGTGTGATATAATGCTCAAGAAAGGGTTCTAGTGGTTTATATAGATATAGGTTCAATAGATGAAGATACACTGGCTGACACTAAGGAAAGAAAGCGCAAACAAAGGCAGAAGATGTCTAAAATCTATGAATCTTTGCACATGCTGCAAACCCGAGCAAGAAGAGCAACATTACAAGCTAATAGTAATGCAGAAGCCCAAATGAGGATCTAGCCCAAAAGCATTCAATGCTTAAGCACTCAAAACCATCTCCATTCTTCATCCAACACAAATTCGAGTGTAAAATGAGACAAAAAGCAAAATCAAGCGCAAAATCGCACTTTCACAAGATAGAATTGCAGTCCTGCGATTGCTCAAGAAGGAGGACCACAATCCTGCGATTGCACCAAGAGGAAGACTATGGTTGTTGCACAACCTACAAGTGTACAGGTTTGCTTGAGTATTAACCGGTGAGACCAGGTATCGTCTTCAGGGAAAAATGGTTTGATTAGTGATCTCAAATCCCAATTTACTACTGATTGCATTTTATCAAGACTCTAATTAATGTGATTAGATTAAACTCTTAACTAAAATCTCTTCTAATTGAAGTAATAACTTTGTTCTTAGAATTATAGTGTAATGGGTGTCTAGGATAATGAATGTCGCTTCATAGCCTGTGATTTTTAGTTTTAGTTATGAATTGCCTATACTATGAGTTTTCGCATCTATAATTGAAACCCTCTCCCGAGGTGTTTCAATATTGACTAGATTTGTTTAATAAAGTCCTCTTCCGAAGCGCTTACTCAACAACTTAAGTTGTATATGCAAAAATCCCTGTGCAACTCCTTAAATCAATTAATAACCTCCCGATCAATCTACTAATCTAAGTCCACACTGCGATAACCACACTGCGATAACCACACTTTAGACCTCTCTCCCGAGTTAATCTAAGGTACTGAGTTCATCATGTCTATGGCAAGTAAACACGAAGAATTAAGCAAACACAGTATGAAATGATGTTTCTAATTCAATAATTTTAACTAGGTATCACAAATCATGCATTGAACATCACATCCAAACAAAGAAGAACTTATTAGCTTGACATGAATTTAATAGAAAACATTAAACTATAATCAAAGAAGTAAATCATACTCAAGATGTGGGAATACTCTTCAATTCCTAATTGGAATACAGGTTTTTGCTCTTCTTAGCCGTCACAAGTGATTCCTTTCTGAATTAGGTCTCTTGGGCTCTAATAACCTCTCCTATTTATAGTCTCACACTAAAAAGAATCTTAAAAAATATGAAAATCCCGATAATCACTCGAGTGACCGCGGTCAGTGATATCTTTTAGTAAAAATTGGAATCTTCTCATTCTGTCCACCGCGGTTCATCTTTTTTGTTCACAAACCGTGTTCTGGTTACCGTGGTCATTGGATCACCGACCACGGTAACCTGTGAGCTTTTTCCATGTGGTGTCTTTCTTCAGCTACCACGATCTTTAGTTATTTAACTGCGGTCTCTTGGCATTTCTTCATGATTTTTTCTTCTTTTTGCCTTCATATGATGTATTTTTCCCTTGTGCTTCAACATGTACCTTGCAATACAATCAATTTCCTTTCCCAGACATCATTTCCTCATAAAAGAGTTTCAAAACTTTAAAAACAAAGTTTATAAAGAAATTAAACAATGTAGATCCCTAAACTATGTGCTAATGCTAACAATTATGCAATTCTTCAACCAATTCTCCCTTATTTCCTATAAAATACAATAAATCACCTAGACTAATGTTAGTTTGCTATGCATACCCTCAAACTTAGACTATTGTTCGTCTCCGAACAAAGACTCTAATTTAAACTAACGACTATTGTTCGTCTCCGAACAAAGACTCTAATTTAAACTAACAATCATATCACATAGAAGTAATTTCGATTTCAATCATCATTGTAACATCAATTTTTTTTTGTTCCTTTAGTTTATGACTCATTAACAATTCCTTAGGGTCAGTCAGGTTGTCTAGATTTTCAATTCATCCTCTATTCTTTCTCAACTTTACCCTTTTATCTATAAGTATCTCGATCCTCCTAGACTTTGTAAGTGATTTTCAGGTACCATCCCACTCACAGAAATCCTTTCCTAATACTTAAGTACACAGACCCTCTCAATTTTCTCCTCTATCTATCTGCTACTCAAGTTAAACTGTAGTCGGGATCAGTGGTCTTGTTTTTCGATTGTAACGTGGCCTGACTCAGGGTACAAGTGTAACAGGACTTTAAATTTGACTCAAATGTACACTCATAGCAATAATATCAAACTAGGCCTGATTCTTTCTGTTCGGGCCTTTATGTTTTCAGTTAATGTTCCCAACCTTGTCTTCATAGCTCTCCCAAACTTATTTCATCACCTACACTCCAAATTTTACTTAAATGTACACTCATACAAAAGTAGAAAGGTTTAGCTCTCGTTTACTATATGGAAATATTGGAAAAAATACATATAACTTTCTTTTCTTTTTTGTTTTTTTTTTAAATCATAATTAAAGTTGAAACAAAAAAACTTAAAACATATGTATTTTCATGTTATCATCCCCTTCTTCTTTCACATCCCCAGAATAGGCAGTATTAAAACTATGAGTGTACACCAATAGGTTTGACTGAGATAAAACTGGATAAAGTGTTTGCATATATATAAAGTTTAGGTTTATAACAAGAAAGCAGGCTATACAGCTCAAAATTGACTACAAGGGATTATCAATGCTGGGATTGGCCTTTAGGATATGACTCAAACAATGATCGCCTACTTCATTTTCCTCCTATAGTCATTCTTAAGCAGTGTTCAAAACAGAATTGATTATTTCAAGAGTTTGTGAGAAATTCTCTTCATTTGTGGTTTAGCTTTCACTCCTCACTATCTTCAGTTTTCAGATTCTCAATTTACCTAAGACTATAGAGATCTGTCAAAATCAAATTTCAAACTAAGCACACAGACTGTTTGAAAGTACCTTAGTTCTTTGTCTCATCATACTAGAGGAACGTTATAATTTCATAGGTTACTCAATAAAATTTGTTTTATTTTATTTAAATTTATTTATTTATTTATTTGATAATAAAAACAATCTACCCTAAATGCTTTCCTAGAATGCATCTAACAAAATTTGACAAAATAAAATTGACAAAAACTAACAAAATAAAATCAAACTGACCTTGTTTGCTGTGTGTTGAAGCATTAAGCACATACCTCCCAAACTTGAATGGTGCCTTTGTAACACCCCGCCTCCCGAGTCTCATCTTCCACGTCATCTGACGGTTCAATTCTATTCGATCAAAATCTTGGGATGCCCGGGAGACGGGCCTGTGCTACATTTTCTTCTTCTTAGACCCAAATGCATTAGGGTTCCTGTGTACATTAGTCTATGTGCAAAATAACATCATAATAAAGTAGATTCTTCATTTGATCATTTAACAATTTCAGGTACAATATTTCATTACAACGAAAAATAAATTTAAAATTGAAAATACAAGAGTTCACTTGGGCCTATTTGCCCTACATTAAATTAAATAAAAACTTTCTAAGAAATAATCTCCGCGCAGGCTGATCAATTTCCTGTTGTGAAAAATAAGGGGGGTGAGCTACACA
>JAJIYU010003346.1:0-27139 GCA_030144865.1 Tinospora cordifolia
TTTGAGATTATTGATCAACAATGTAATAGTTTACAAAGTTATGTACTTTTTTTATTAATAAAGAAGTTGAATTTTTCTTTACCTTTAATTGCCTTGATTTTATTAAATGTGGATTTGTACTAATGAATTTATTCTAAGGCATGTGGTATTGAAAAATAGAAAGTCAAGTGTGTATCACTTGTAACGTAACACCGGCCCGACCCGCCAATTGGTTAAGTCTACCGTCAAATAATGGTGGTTGTCCAAAACTCAAGGAATGTAGGGGTTGGGGTGTTACAAAATCTTTATTGTGCAGTTTCTTCATGGCTCAGTCAATGATGGCCATTGAAACCTCATCGTATGTACAATCCTCCCTCAAGTCATCATGTCTCCAATCAATCACATGCGAGGGATTGGGATAGTACTTCATCAACATTGACACATGGAACACATTATGCACTCCTGCTAGCTAAGGCGGTAATGCTAATCAGTAAGCAACATGACCTATTCTCTCAAAAATCTCAAATGGTCTAATATATCTCAGAGCAAGTTTCCCTGAAATGCCAAACCGAGTCTGCCACTTTCAAGGATAAATTCAAATGAGTACATGATCGTCGGCATCAAACTCAAGGACCTTGCTTCGATTATCTACATAACTCTTATGTTTGTCTTGAACTACCTTCATGATCTGATGGATCTACTAAATTTTGTCATTTTTTTCCCATACAAAAGTAAGGCCAAAAAATGTTATATCACCAACCTCGGCCCAACAAGCTAGCGATTGGCAAGGTCGACCATATAATGCCTCAAATGATGCTATGTCGATACTTGCTTGGTAGTTGTTATTATATGAAAACTCACACAATGCCAAAAGATCATACCAACTACCACCAAAATCAAGGACATATGCTCGAAGCATATCCTCCAAAATCTTGATCACTCTCTCATGTTAACCATCAGTCTATGGATAGAAGGTTGTTCTCAAGTTTACTCTAGTCCCCAACTGACTCCATAAATTTTGCCAAAAATGGGACGTAAACCAAACATCTCTATCAAACGTAATGGACATTGGGACCCCATGAAATCTCACGATCTCACAGATATACAATCAACCTAGCCTCTTAACCAAATCTCTGCTATGCTTCAGAGAAAATGAGCAAACTTAGTTAGTTTGTCCACAATAACCCAAATAGTATTGTATCTCTGCTAAGTCCAAGGTAATCCCATCACAAAGTTCATAGTAATGTGTTCTAATTTCTACTTGGGAATAGCCAAGGGTTGTAATAAACCACTGGGTCCTTGATGTTCAGCCTTAACCTGCTGGTACGTTGAGCATCGTGATACATATAGCTCTGCTAGTACTCCCTATCTCAGGTGAAGATCAGCTAGTACCCACAATCATCCCCTGAACCTCAGTGCACCATCACTGTCAATCAACCACTGCATACGAGAAGTGTCATCCGTCCACTCTCGAAATATCAAACAATCAACACCACAAGGATGTACCTCCATGATCTCAGCAAGCAGAATCAACTGGGCTCTCATTTGTGCATAGACCCTGGTCTTGGTCAAAGTCTCATGGATACTCATCACTATCACAAAATTAATCATCCTACACTACTAAGACATGTGTCTAGCCACACAGGCGGTCTCGACCCGTTTCCTTCTAAGTGCATCAGCCACAACAATAGCCTTTCCAGGATAGTCTTTAATACTAAATTCATAATTCTTCAGCAATTTCATCCACCTCCTCTGCCTCATATTAAGATCCTTCTGAGAAAAACAAATACTTGTGGTTCTTGTGATTCAAATACAACATGAATTATTTACCATAAAGATAATGCCCAAATCTTGAGTGCAAAATTGATAGCTTAGTTCTAGATCATAGACAAGGTATGAACCTTTAACTATCTAGTAGCATAAGCTATTACCTTCTCATTTTGCATCAACACACAACCAATTCCCAATCTTGATGCATCGGTATAAATCATCAACTCTTGGTCTGGTTCTAGCAAAACAAGAACTAGCGTAACTGTAAACCTTTGTTTAAGCTCAAGAAAGGCATGTTCATAGTTATCAGTCCATACAAAAGGTACATTTTTCTGGGTTAGCTTAGTCATTGGTGTTGCAGTGCAGGAGAAACTATGTACAAATCTCTTATAGTAAACTGTTAAACCCAAAAAACTATGAATTTCTTGATCACTATGGTAGGTCTAAGCCAATCCACAATGTTTTGACCTTGGACAGATCAACAGAGATATTCTCGACTCCAACAAGAAGTCACACCAACAAAGATACTCTCGACATGTCCTAAAAATTTGACCTCCATTAACTTGAAGTCACACTTACTTATCTTTGCATACAAGCAGTGTTCCTTCAAAGTCCGTAAGGCTACTCTAAGATGTTATGCATGCTCCTCTCTAGACCTCAAGTAGATCAGAATGTTATCAATGAATATTATCACAAACTAATCAAGATAAGACTTGAACACCCACTGAACCAAGTCCATAAACATCGTTGGGGCATTCGTTACGCTAAATGATATAACTAGGAACTCATAGTGCCCATAGCGAGTCCAAAAGCTATCTTTGGTACATCCTCTTCCCTAACACGTAGTTGATGGTATCCCGAACGCAAATCAATCTTTGAGAATACTCTAGCACCCTTCACCTGATCAAACAAATCATCAATTTGAGGAAGAGGGTATTTATTCTTTATAGTCACCCTATTCAACTGTCCATAGTCGATGCACAAGCGGAGACTCTTATCTTTCTTTCTTACAAACAACACAGGTGCTCCCCAAGGTGATATGCTAGGTCAACTAAAACCCTTGCCCAGTAATTCTTCTAGCTAAACCTTCAACTCTTATAACTCCTTAGGTGTCATACAGTAAGGAGCTATTGAGATTGGCTCAGTTCCCGAAACCAACTCAATGACAAAATCAATCTCTCACTAAAGAGGCAAGCTGAATAGATTATTAGGGAATACCTTAGGGAACTCACATACCATGGGAATATCCCTAGGTCTTGATATGGAAGCTTCACGGGTATCTGTGACAACCACACTCACTGAGGCACACATCTCCTCAGGTGTCACTAATCTACCATGGGTGTTAGGTTTATCTGAACCTCTACTCTAGACCACCACTATAGGTCGATTCAGGATCTAAAACACTACACGCTTAGCATAACAATCAACATAAGTGTGATAAGCAACTAGCCAATCCATGCCTAGAATGGCATCAAACTTCAAAAATCTAATATCTGCAGATCCACCACTCTTTCTAGGTTATCGACACAAATCACACAATGTTCACAAATCTTATTGAGGTAAATACACTCCCCAGTGACTCTACTTAATATAAACCAAGTAAATGCCCTAACTGGTCTAAATTTTAATCTGTCAACAATAGGTCTAGATATAAATGATAAGGTAGAGCCAGCATCAATCAATACATTTAAAGTAGAATCTAAAATAGAGACAATACCTTCTACCAAAATCTTGGTAGCCTCCAGATCTTGCTGAGTGACTACCTGGCCTCCAGATCTCTTGTGCCCAATCTACCCACACTAATAATAGGTAAATGGTTGTCTCTGTACAACTTGTCATGTGTGTGTTGACTGGCCCATTTGTAATGTTGGTGTCGGTGGCCTGTAATCTAAGCTTTTGCCTCGGCCTCCACCTCTCAACTTTACTGCCACGTGTGGCTCAAATGTCTGAATAGGGGTGGTTGCAATTGTCATCGTCGTGGTAGACTGGATTTGTGGGGTGCTAGTCAATCCAAAAATAAACTTTCTCTTCCTATAACCCTTATTCTTCTACCACTGTCCTTGGTTAGTGGGAGTTTGTGCTGAAGTCTACATGGTATTGCCTAGAATAATCTAAACATGTACCGACTCATCCTTACTGTCTCCCTCATATTTCAAAACTTGGTGCTTCAGCCTCTCGAAATTGGAACTGCGTATCACCCGTAGAATATCATTATTTAGCCCTTGGTGATAGAATCCAATCCTTTCTACTTTATTAGCAACCAGCCATGGTGCATAAAACTCTACATGCATGAATATATAAGTAATTGCTGGATTGTCATATTGCCTTATTGCAAGGCCAAGAACTCCATCTTCCTGCACTCTCTAGCAAAAGCAAGAACAAAGGTCTCCAAAAATAACTCTCTAAACCTTAACAAGCCTCAACTGGGCACTCAGTAGCCAAAATTGATAACTACCATCTAGTGGCATCACTCTCTAATGTATTGGTAAAAAACAACACCTGATTCTCTTCAGATAGCTTCATCGATTGTGTTATCTTCTCAACATTCAACTACCAGTCCTCCATTTGCTTTAAATTAACACCACCCCAATATAATTGGGTTTTAGATCCACAAACTTCTTTAAAGTCTCTCATGTGAAATTTCTCTCCTCTGTCTCTCTCTGCAATGTCCACGAGGAGCCTCAATCTCCTCTTCGGACACATCATCATCTTCATCATCCCCATCTACTGGCTAGACTACAAGTGGAATAGGAACTGCAAGAGGTGTTGGTCACTACATATTAGCCACAAACCCATCTATCCTCTAATGTAGTGCAGTGCTAGCAGATTGGATCAACTCCCGTTAGGCCTGGATAAGATCTTCGAACTGTTGATATACATCAGGCTCAGCAAGTGGTGGTGGTATAGGCCTTAGTATGGGATCCTAAGGAAGAATAGGATCTTGCGGTATCCATCATGGTCTACCGCATCTAGGTGGCATCTTAGTCTGCAATTTGCATATAATCATTTGTCAATGTCAAACATTGCAAACATACTGCCCCTGAAGCCTATTTCACTACTACTGTACAATATATTTTCGAGAATAAGTTTTGAAAAATAAAAATTTTTGGACTCATCTATTTTTGCTTAATTCCAACTTTGAAAAAAATTTTGTGGGCTCTTATACCAACATTGTCGAGACCCCTTTTGAAACCTCATACGGGTGGCTCAACAAACAAAATAGTCAGACAAGTCTATTGCTCATTCAAACTTGCTGACTACTGTTAAGCCTTACCATCGAAACATTTGTAGTATTCTGAGTGCAACAATAACAAGTTAAGCAGAATAATGTGACAACAACGGAAGTCTTTAACATTAGTTTCATTACTAGAATCCAATTCTACTTTACATTTTTCAAAACTTGTACATAATGATTTAAAATATCAAAATAGCAAAATAACAAAACAACCTAGTAGGGATAGGCGGGAAAAGATCACGCATACAGCACACCTTTCCCTATATCCACACCTGATGAACCTGGAATATTAAAAGTAGTGAGCTCGATATCCACCTGAGCCTAATAAGTAGCAAAAGATATATCTACTTAAGTCTAACATTCTACATGCAATGCAACAGGCAACATCACAATTATTCAATAAAAATGCAACAACAAATAGTACTCACAATCATCAACATATAAAAATGCAATAGCCTAATATGGTATAAATTATGTCATAGTTCAAGGGTCCAGTATCTAAACTCAGTCCCCTTCTTTCATTTTAAGGATCTTTTGATCATACTGCGATATCAATTGACAATCGTGGCCCACCAACCATGTCATACTATCATATTTCGATGATCGTGTCCCACGACCAAGTGGTATAGTCACCACCCATGAATCAGTAGAATGTGTCATGTACCATCTAAATATGTCCATAGAATGTACCACTATACCACTCTTATCTCGGACTATCACAATCTAATGTTTGCACCTTGAAACCTTTCATCACTAGGCCAAGTCAAAACATTTGAAGATCGCTTGATCAGTTTTACCTTAGAACTATCACGATCCGATGCCCCACCTTAGAACCTCTCATCAGTAGGTCAGGTCGGCATATCTTAAGATCCATCGATCAGCTCTATCTCAGAACTATTAAGATCCAATGTCCACACTTCGGAACCTCTCATCTTGAGGCCAGGTCGACACATTTGAATATTTGTACTCATATATCAGGACTATTATTATCCAATGTCCGCACCTCAGAACCTCTCATTCTGAGGCCAGGTCGGCACATTTGAAGATCAGTCATATCTCAATGCAATATGCAATGCATGTAGCACCCAATTATACAACACTTATAAGTAGAATAAAAGATTAAATAAATACATCAAATTACTACTCACAGACTAAATCGACTGTTGACTTCTCCCAGTCGCCCGTCGCGTCTCCTAATATCAAGCCAAATACCAAAGACTCACACTATCAACACATGTTTTGCTTTTGGTATACACTAGGTAACCTCTTCACAAATTTGTTATAATATACAATAAATAGAAAAAATTAATTATTTCCTATCTTATGCATTTTTTTCATGTGAAGTAATTCATAATGCTATACAACATTAATTATAGATAATGTTATATTTATAACATATATATAGGGAAAGATTTAGGGTGGGTCCCATGCCATTAATGCCAAGATAAATCTCAATTTTTTTCTTATCCATCCACTTCATCTCATCTTATCTTATCTTTTTATTTTATTTTATTTTATGTTTTTCAACTAACACATCCTTTAATTAATACATACATACATATATATATATATATATACAAGAATTATTTCATTTCAAATTTCTCTCTTTTTTCATTTCATCATTTTAGTTTTTTTTGTCATCTAATAAATTCTTATTATTTGCATTTATTATTGTATCATTGATTAATACCATATATATATATATATAAGAATTATTTCATTTCAAATTTCTCTCTTTTTTTCATTTCATCAGTTTAATTTTTTTCATCATCTAATAAATTCTCATTATTTGCATTTATTATTATATCATTAATTAATACCAATGTTGTAAAAATCACATATTTTCGTTTAATACACATATTAATTTATACAATTCCTGTAAAATTATGTATCTTCATTTATAATTCATTAATGCATACATGAAATTACAGATCGAACCCGTCGACTTAATGTCAAAAATATGGGTCGTTACAAAGTTGACTCAAATAAGAAATCAGGAGCTTAGGCTGTAGCTCACTGAGAAAAAAAAATGTTAGTTAAATGCCAAAGGCGGCTTCAAAGACGAGTTACAACTGCAAGTTATGTCCTACCTCCCAATTTGGATTGAAATCGTTTTGAATAAGAAAATTTGTTTTCAAAAAATATATACATATGTGTTTTAAAGGTTTTGTTTGTATACAAAGATTACGAGTTGAGCTGATAGTAGGTAAGCTTTGTCTTGAGTAAAGCTAAACATTGAAAGGGGGATGGGCTATCCTATTCAAGAAAAGTCAGTTATTCAAGCAGACTCTGTCTCGCCGCCCAATCTGAAAGTTGTCCCACAAGCTCATACAAGTGATCGGAGTTGAAGAACACACTTAAAAGTTATCTTCTTATCAAGTACAAAGGCAAAAATATTACAACATAGGCAAAATATCTACAAGAATACAAATTCGATAACAAGGGTGGTATTGAAAATTGACGTGCATTGTTGGTTCGACTAAAAAACCTTTCAGCCAAGATATGACACCCTAGGTTTAGAAAAAAAAAAGACCATAGGTCGAGACTTAAGTGTTGAAAGGGTGGCACAGTGGATCATAAATGAAAAATTTTAGGACATAGGTTAGAGACTAAAAACGTTGAAAGCAAAAAAACTTGTTTGATCAAGACACAAGATTGGGAGATTTTGTATCCTTGGTTTCTACGTGGTATGGGATGCATAGGAAGTTAGAGGTATGGAGGAACCTTGGACTCGGAGATTTATGGGCCATGTGTGGTGAATGATCGGTAATTTTAGAAGAATTTATTTTCCTATGCTTGGCTGGTATGGGACAGTCAAGTATAATGGAATTTGGGATGCCTCAGTAGTTGAGACATTTGCAAAATTAGTTAGGTGTAGTGAAATCTCTAAGTGGAAGCCTGTGTCAATAGGCAAGGGTGGTATGGGACGCTCGAACTCAGAGGCATAGATGGTAGCTCAAAATTTTGCTATGCTAGCATGAACTTGTATGACTGAATGATTGATTGAATGCATGCTTTACTTGTTTTCATGTATTTTGATTATAAAACCAAAATCTTATACCCAAAAACATTAGAAAACTTTGAAAATCCTCAAATAAAACTTAGAAGTGTGAACTAATAGGTCACTGAACAAATTGAGAACCTAGAGATATAAATTTAAAGTAATGATAGCACAAACGAAAACATGAGGAAATGGACAAATGACCTAGGAAAGATAGATATTATCACAAATCTAGAAAAGCATTTTGTACCTCAAAGATAAGGAAAGATGGGTTCTGCATACACCTGAATTGAGTTGAATTGAGAATACGATTCTCTGTTATGATACCTTATCAGATATTAAAATGGTTTTTGACTTATAGATAATGGCAAGAACACATGGAAACGCGACAAGGGATCAAAAAATTGAAGAATCTTGTCAAAGGTCAAAGGGATCAGAGAGTACCTATGGTAGCAACAACTCCAGTTGGAACGATGTTATCTCAGAATTGGTGGCTAAATCTCTCAACAAGTGTTTGAGCAAGTTGTCAGGGCACTGCCATAGGTGTTGGTACAGGTGCAACCATAGGTGGCGCTACAGCCACAGATACAAATACAGCATCAAGAACAGATTATGAGGCATCAACAAGCGCCCATGCCTTAGCTTCCAATCTGTCAGAGGGCACAAGATGACATTGAGGATAAGGAACAAAGGGTAATGCTATTGGAGTTATAGAAACTTCACCCATCTCAATTTGATGCCACATCTGACAGCATAACAATCGATCACTAGTACCAGGAGCTCGAAGAGCATCTGGACATGTTAGGGCCAATGGGTCCCTGTCAAGTTGCACTAGCCACCCATTATTTTAAGGGACCAGCAAGGAGCTGGTGAAGGATGCTAAAGGCAGATACAAACACCAATATCTGATAGATAAATTGGGAAGAATTCAAGGAGATATTTTATGAGAAATTTTTCCAAGAGGGTACGTTGAGGAAGATGTAGTCCAATTTCGTCAGGTTAACCCAAAGAGATTTGATGGTAGCCAAATACAAGATCAAATTCACTGAAATTGCCAAATGTTCACCTAGCTAATCAAGGAGGAGAAGATGAAGGCCAATGGGCCTAATGACGTATAGAGACATTGTGGAAAAGGCATTGATTTTGGACCGAGAACTCAACTTCAAGCAAAAGTTGAGGAACAAGAACAAGAGGCTGAACAATGGCAAAGAGTTCCAAGGAAACTAGAAGAAACAGAGCAAGAATCAACCACGGAGGCAGCAGAATAATAACCAAGTAGACAAGCAGTTGGATCGGAGAGAAGGAACTTGCTACAATTGTGGTTAGAAAGGACACGTTACGAAAGACTGCCAGAACTGAGGGCCACAGAATTAGAACCAAGAATAGAATAATGGTCAAGGTGGAAACCAAGGTGGCCATGTTCACCCGCAACCGCAATAGTGGTAACCCTAGCCACAAAGCAACAATAAGGCAAATAGAAGCAGGCCCAAGTGTTTGCTATAGAGGATGGACAAGCAAACCTAGCACCAATTGTTGAAGATAAATTCCTATTATTTAATGTTACTGTCAAAATATTGTTTGTTTCAGGTGTTACTAAATCATTTGGGTTAGAAGACTTAGCTAAAAGGTTATGATTAGTGATTATTACATCGCTAGAACCATTTTATGTATCCACTTCGATAGGAACTACAATAGTTCTCTGAAAAACTTGCACAAGTTAAGATTTGGGGACAAACTAGTAATTGCCAACCTTAGAGTGCTACCTTTCCAAGGATATGATGTGATATTGAGCATGGACTAGTTGACTCAGCACTAGGCTCAGATCAACTGCCCTAGATGGAGAGTCACATTGACCCTACCGTCTAGTGAAATAGTGAAAATCAATGGGGATGTGCGGAGGTTACCATGAAGTCCTATGTCTACCATATTGCATTGTTTAAAAGAAAGTGAGGACTTCAAGCAGTAGCTAGAGGTGAATACTAGGGAATCAAAGGAGATTCAGGAGATACTGGTAGTTCAAGAATACGCAAAAGTGTTCCCAAACGATCTACTTGGATTATCGCCACACCAACAGGTGGAATTCAAGATTGAACTACATCCAGACACTAACCCTATAGTCATTCCTCCCTATAGAATGGCCCCAATAGAAATTCATTGAACTAAAGGCGCAACTGGATGAACTCCATGAGAAGGAATTCATTAAACCTAGTGAATCACTATGGGGAGCTCCAGTATTATTCATAAAAAAGAAAGACGAATCCATGAGGTTGTGTGTGAATTATCGAAAGTTAAATCAGGCAACAGTAAAGAATATGTATCCCTTGCCAAGGATAGATGACACGTTTGATCAATTGAGGGGAGCCACTCATTTCTCTAGGATTGGTCTTTGGTCAGGATATCATCAATTGAGAATCTGAGAGTCGGATATACACATACAAGACAGCCTTTAGGACTCGATATGGGCATTTCGAGTTCACATTGGGGTCGTTTGGTTTAACTAACGCATCAGCTACATTTATGGATCTGATGAAGCGAGTGCTTAGACAATACCTAAATCATTCATAGTGGTATTTGTAGATGACATCCTAATTTACTCTAAGACGAAAACTGAACACTTGGACCATTAAAGATAATGTTGGAAACACTTAGAACAAATGAACCATATGCCAAGTTCAATGAGTACGAATTATGGATGAAAACGGTAAAATTCCTTGGCCATGTAGTACTAGCAGAGAGCATCTTGATAGATCCCGATAAGGTGGAAGTTGTCACAAACTAGAAGCAACCTAAGACTGACAAAAATCAAAAGTTTCTTAGGCTTAGCTAGATACTATAGGAAATTCATCCAAGGTCTCTCAAAGCTTGCTGAACCCATGACAAAATTAACTAGAAAACGAGTTAAATTCAATTGGGATGAGAAATGTGAACAGTCATTCCAAGAATTGAAGAGGAGATTGACTTCGACCCCTATCTTATTCACTCCTACACGAAGTGTTGGATATGTTCTATACATTAATGCTTCACAAAATGGATTGGGTGCAACATTGATGCAAGAAGGAAAGGTTGTTGCATATGTCTCGCAACAACTGAGTGTTCATGAACAAAATTATCTAATACATGACCTAGAATTAGCATCCATTGTATTTGCCTTGAAAATCTGAAAACACTATCTTTATGGTGAAAGATTCGATTTGTTTCAAATCACAAGAGTCTGAAGTACATTTACACATAGAAGGAGTTAAATCTTAGACAGTAGAGATGGATGGAATTCATTAAAGATTATGATTTTCAATTACATTATCATCCATGGAAGGTCAATGTAATGGTGGATGCTTTGAGTAGGAGATTTAACAAATAAGATGAGGAAAAAGGTCAGATGTACTAGTTAATCGAGGATTTCAACCTAGGTATCACTTTAGATGAGAAGCAAGCATACCTTTACAACATGACATGCCAACCGAACCTCCTTCATCAAATCAAAGAAGAACAAAGGCAAGATAAATAGATCATGACTCTAATTGAAGGAGTCAAACAAGGCAAACATACAAATTTTAGAATTGACATCGAAGGTACGTTGAGACTTGGAGATAGAATCTGTGTTCCTCAAGATAGACAAAGCATAAAGATCGTATTGGATGAAACCCATCAGACTAAATACACAATGCATCAAGGCAGAGATAAGATGTATCAAAACCTAAGAAAAACCTATTGGTGGTAAGGAATGAAAAGAGACATAGCCAATTATATCTCTAAATGCCTAACCTGTCAGCAAGTAAAGGCTGAGCACAGAAAGCGCACCTGAATGTTGCAACCACTCGCAGTCCCTAAATGGAAGTGGGATAATATTGTCATGGACTTTGTCACCGGATTACCTCAGAACTAGAAAAGAGAAGATATTGTATGGGTCACTGCAGATCGTCTCACTTAGGGTGCACATTTCTTGCCCATTAGATCCATAGACCAAGTTAGTAAGCTAAGAGAACTCTATGTGAAGGAGATAGTGCGACTTCATGGCCTGCCTAAAACCATAGTGTCAGATAGAGAATCTCAATTCACATCACATTTTTTACAGAGTCTACAAAAGGAGTTGGGCACCAAACCCACCTTGTGCATGATTTTCCATCCTCAAACTGATGGTTAGTCTGAGAGAGTCATTCAGACACTAGAAGACATGCTGAGGTCTTGCATTTTGACTTCAAAGAAAATTGGAGCAAGTACCTACACCTGACAGAGTTTGCCTAGAACAACAATTATCAAGCAAGTACAAAAATGGCTCTTTATGAAGCTCTCTATGAAAGGCCTTGCAGATCACCAACCTATTGGGCTGCACTTGAGGACCACGTGCTTATTGGGTCTGATCTAGTGAAGGAGATGAACAATCAAGTAAAACAGATACAGAAGATATTGGCCATAGCACAAAGTAGACAAAAGAGTTACACCGATAAAAGGAGAAGGCCCCTTGAGTTTCAGCCAAGTGATCGGGTGTTCTTGAAGATAAGCCCTTGAAAGGAATCAAGAAGTTCGAATGCAAAGGAAATTTATCATCTAGATTTATCAATCCATTAGAAATACTTAGAAGAATTGGAGAATGCGCCTACGAGTTAGATCTACCAAATAAAATGTCCTCAGTTCACAATGTGTTCCATGTGTCAATGCTAAGGAAATATGAACTTGATCCCTCTCACATAATCCATTGGGTGGAAATCAACATCCAAGATGATACCACATACGAAGAAGTGGCTATCAGAATCCTAGACTGTAAGGTTCAAAGTTTAAGAATAAAGGACATCCTCTTAGTAAAGGTTCTCTGGAGACATCATGGAGTAGAAGAAACAACATGGGAGCTGAAAAGAGATGAAAAATAAATATCTAGGCCACTTCACCAAAAATACATGATCAGCCAACATCAGAACAAGTACAAATTTCGAAAACAAAATTTATTTTAAGGGAGATAGGTTGTAATACCCCGGGAATTTTGTTTTTTCTTTTAAATTTGTGTTACTGCTCATTACGATGTTCATAGCTACCATTATACATTGCTCACATGAGACAAATAACAAATTGGTGGCACTGTTCACAGCTACTATTATGCACTATTCACATGAAGACAAATAACAAATCAATGGCACAATTCATGTATGTCTTTTTTTGCCTTAAAATTTTATATGAAGCCCCCTCTCCCTGAGTATCTCATCCTCAAGCAATCTCTTCTCTTCTTGCTCTCCTAGCCATTTTCTTGTCACTCTTACATTTCTTAGCTATTCCATATAGCAACTATAGTAGTAGGAAGGGAAAAACCCAAAATACTACATAACAATGGTAAGAACCAACTTTTGGGTGTTTATTTTGGAGCAACCAAAGGACTCTATGAATCAAAACGGCTATACAGACTCTATCTAATCTCTATGCATGGTTTATTTGTTTAGGGTTTAAGCTATTAGGATGCCAAAAGAATAAGAGATGGAAGAAACATGTATAGAAAAATTCACTTTTCATACTAGATATTGTAGTATTGTTTATAGATACCATAATACATACCGTGATACTATTTATATATACTATGATATTATTCACGATTGTAGTATTACTCACCATCACTGTTCACGATTACTATTCACAGGTGTGATACTATACATGGGTAGAGTTCATGAATAGCTATTAAATCATATTTTTAAAACGTAAATTTCTAAAACTAATAGTGTCAATCTTTAAAGGTTGAAGACTCAAGACAAATTGAAATAATAACACAAGAATTCAAGGGAGTCAACTATCAAGGTGGAGATGAATACCCATACTCTTTAGTATTATTTTAGTTCTAAATATGAAACGTGATTAATTGTTTACTTTTACTAAATGTTTAGAAGCATGATAGGGATATGCTTGACAATTGTTGGGATGATTTCTTGCCTTTTATAGTGTTGTGGCAAGTTGTGCGATTCATGAATATCAAATACTTTTTATAAGATATGTTATATGTGCCTTATGAAGCTTATTAAAATGTGATGTTTATTTATGTTTGGAATAATGACACTATGAGTATGCTAGTGATCACTAAATAAAGATGATTAAAAGATCTAACCAGTACCGGCGCAGTGATGTTGACACTGTGGTAGTGGTCTAGTATTATTGTGGGTGTCTCCAACATAAGGGGGGTCTTAATGCGACTGTGGTGGTAGTAAGATAAGTCTGATAGTTAAGTTGAGACCTCACTCCTAAGATAGGGTCATGAATAGGTAACTGGCTTATGGGCGTTACTTTCGATATTTTGGGCCTAACGGGGGATAGCGAGGAAGGCCCTTTTGGTCTTAACGTCAACTCAAAACAATCGAACTGTTGAACCACCTAATGTTTGACAAGTATGTGCACGTTTTGTATTTTTACTTTAATAATGATTGAGATGTATTTTGTATGATCCACTAGGCTCTTGAGCTCACCCCACTTACTCTTTTTTAGGTAACCATTTAAGATACTTGTACTGACAAGTAATGTGAAAACAGTCATCAGTAGCAATTTGCCTCTCAATTGAAGACTTGTATAAAATGAACATTATTTTCTATTTTCCTATTTAGGGCATATGACCCACCATATTTAGCTCTATTTATCAGTTGAAGGTCGGCTGGTGGGCCTAATATTAGTTGTTGAAACTCAACCATGGGGCCCACAAATTTGTTCTCAATTTCGACATTAAATTAAAGTCTTTTTTAGTTTTTATATGATCCCAAGGTTATTTTTAATGTTTCTAAGCCAGTTTAATTATAAATTTTTGTACTTTGGGATATGGCTTGATGCAACCAAGAGATTAAAGGATTGATACAGGAAATAGTAATATCTTGGTTCTCGAAAAGGAAGTAGGAGTAACCACATATGAATGTAATTACATCTCAAGCTACGAGACATACACGTCACCCATAACGAATGTGAATATGTTCAAGAACCAGGGTATTACAAGTGAACCTAATTATGACTTTATTTATTTTTTAAAACTAGATGCATATATTTATATTGACGGCTTGAAGATCTTATCCTCTAATGTAGTACAACGCTAAAGGATTGGATCAACTCCCCTTAGGCCCGGATAAGATCTTCGAGCCATCGATATACATCAGGCTCGGCAGATGGTTGGTGGTATAGGCCTCAGTACAGGATCCTAAGGAAGAGCAGGATCTTGTGGTACCACCGTGGTCTACCGCGACACATTAATAAAAATACTAAATTATCAATAATTATTATAATATACATATAAGATAAAATAACTGCAATTCTTGCGAATAGAGACTATTACCATGTTTTGTTTATTAATGAAACCAGTGATATAATGGGTGTAATGTTGAATATAGAAATTAAATATCTGTAACCATATATATAGAAATTAAATATATGCATTACAAGCGTATATATTGATTATATCTTCTCTTTTATATTTATATATATAATGAAAAGTTTCCAATCAAGAAACCCCAAAAAATTATGAATCTTGCCCTAGGGGACTCTATATAAACTTTGCCCCTTTTCATTATTTTTCATCCTAGCAAGAACTAAACAGAGTTCCTTCTTGTTCTCTCTGCCTCTCTCTTAACATCTTTTTTTTTGAGCTGTTCTAAATAGCCAGTGGGTAGTAGCAACAGAGTGCTACGCAAATTTAGTGCAAACAAGAAAAAAGATCTAAGAGAAAGAAGTGATTTTGAGGTGAAGATGATTTTTAACTTTTATTTTATTGTTTTGATTTAAATAAGGCTTGCATGGGTGTTACGCTTTAATTATCCATCATTATACATGTCATATAGAATATGCATAATTAGGTTTACGTAAATAATGATGCTTAATTCATGATATTATGTTCCATGTTGTAATGTTACTATGCTTACTGTAATACCCCGAAAACTCTATATTTAATTAAATGAAATTCAAGATCAATTCAGTGAAATTGGGTGCAAAATAAAATTAGGCTCATTTTGAGGCTAAATATGGTAGGTTTTCAAAAGTCTCATTTGGTGATGCTTAGGGACCCAAAACAACCTAAAACAAAGTAAGATGACATGAACCAACTAATTGAACAACATATCAAAAAATTAGAACGATTGGTCAAGATTAGGGTTTTCATTTGTCAAACGCCCTTCAAAGAGTCCAAATTAAAAAGAATTGGCATTTAGGGTACTTCAGAGAATTGAAATAACTCAAAACGAACCGAAATGACATGAACTAATAAAATGAATAACATATCCAAAAATCAGGACAATTGGCCAAGACTTAAATTTTCATTTGTCTAGTGATCTTAGTGGGTCTTAAATAAGGAACGTTTCTTAAGAAAAATCATCTTGGGCCAAACTATACCTTAAAATTTGCATTAGGTTCATGTGATTCCAAAACTATAGGTTAAAAATTATAATTCCATGTAAATAAAGAGATATTAATTTTTATTTGATTTTTGTGAACCCATGAAGTTATGGCCACCTCAAGCATGTGCAAGTCACTTGGGTGGAACACCATGATCATATGCACTTTCACCCTACCCAGAGCTCTATGGGATGTGTTCCTTATTTGAATCCATCCAAAATGATCCTATCTACCATGCAAATGATTCAGTACACCACACCTATGAGAAGTTTCCCCATGGTTAGAAACCAAGATAAGTGATCTCATGTACCAGGATAAATGATCAAGTGTATCAATGCACCCTAAAAACATCTACACCATGTGTGTGTGCTCCACGTGTGCCAAATTCCAAATTAAGAGAGTTTCCTAGGATTCCTAAGACCTTGATTTTGTGTCCCTTCAAGTCTGATCATGTACTCACCGGCCACCTTTGCTCAAGCAAACAATTCCCTGATCAAAAATGCCAAAATTAGAAGTATTTCTATACATGTTTGTGCGATGACCAAGTAAGAAACAAGCAAAGGAAAGTTACTAAGTCCCAAATCTGATTCTATATGGACGTCCCAACTGAATTAAAACATAATCTAGACCCATTTTGTGTTCACACTTTGTTAGGAAACAAAATTGTGCTCATATCCTTAGAATAAGAATCCTAGTGTGCTACTTGCCCAAACAATAACACACTTGCCCAAACTATGCAAAAATGTCCTAGATATGTATGGAAAGTTCTCTTTTGATCTTTCCCAAAAAGTCCCCCCTTGTGCTCTTGAAAATCTATATAAACCCCATCTGGTTGCTCTCATTCTTCTCATCCCAAAGCAAGAGTTGAAATCCTCCTCTTTGTTTGTTCTAGCCTTCTCCTTGGCAACCCCTTCTCACCTTCTTTATTCTTGCTTTCAGTTTTTAAGTGAGAAGTTAGGATTTTTAGTTTACTTTTCTTGTTCTTGAAGTTCTAAAAGTGATCGATAAGGGAACTTCTGCCGTATTTAACAAGAAACTCGGATTGAGGTGGATGAAATTTTTAGAACTCCTTTTTTACTACTTTAAGTCTTTAGTATATTCGTGCATATTTTTTTCAGTTTTCAGCATGTTTGATCAAGTTTTATTTTCATTTAGCATGTTTTCATGTTTTAATTCATTTATGATAGCATAAAATGCTTAGATTCCATGCCTAGGCTTATTTTTGAGTTTTCAAGCATGCCATATATGTTTTCTATGTTTTACTAATTATTTAAATTATGATATCAACTCTTATGATTTAGTATCATAGTTATTTGAATTTAAATATGAGAAAGTGACTATAAGAACCACGTACCAACATTGTAGTCTAAGTGATGCTATGGGTGTTTTTTGCATATACTTAGTGTAAATGAGTAACATCACGAAGTATGGATGTGTTTTAAAATACTTGGAATGTGAACATGTGATCCTTATTTCCAATGGAATGTGACAACATGAATTGTCATTCCATCCCATAATAGGAGTATTTTAATGAAAGACATCAAGGGTTTAAAACCCCTTTTGGTCAAATATACAACTCTAACAAGATATTGTTTAAAACACTTAATGTTTGTAAGTGATTGAAATTGGATGTATAAATGATCCACTGGATTATGTGCTCACCCCTCTCTTTAATATTTTTCAGGAAATTAAATATGATGACTATGGATGATGACTATGGATGATTAAAAGCTTTTTCTAATATAAGGGCATATTGCCTACTTTTGATTTATTAAGCCTTCTACTGAATTTTATTTTTGAGTTATATACTCCCTTTTTATTATTTGAATTCCAAGCATGTATCCCTTTATGTTATTCAATAAATAAAGATTAAAGTATTTCTTTTATCTATCTTGTAATAGTCTTATTAAATTAAGTTAAATTATTTGGGTTGTATGCTCATTGAAAAGTAGTAAGACTTGAGATAATGAAATGTAATACAATTTGTGTACTTGTAAATATAATATTGGACCCAACCTGCCTTGCAGTTGAACTTAAACCTGTCTCTTGAGAGTTGGGGTGTTACAAAAGTGATATTAGAGCCTAGGCATTAGTTACTATGCAAAAATTAGAAAGTTTTCTCTGACACCAAAGGTGGTATTAGAGCTTAGTCGGTAGATGCACTGGGCTACAATTAGAAATTCAATCAGTGGCTATTTGACTAAAATTAGAAACTCAAATTAGGGTTTCACTTTGAATTGAATTGAATCTTAAATGCCCTACCTTCTATTTTGAAATTAAAAAATGTTTTAGAAGGTGTTTTTAAAAAGGAAATATCTGTTTTTGAAATGTTTTGTTTGGATATAAAGATTACAAGTTGAGCTAATAGTGGGTAAACCTTGTTCTGAGTAAAGCTAAACATTGAAAGGGAAGTGGGTTATCCCTTCCTAGAAAGTACAGTTGCTAAGTAGACTTCAATCTCGCCTCACAATCTGGAGGTTGTCCCATTAGCTTGTACAAGTAATCCGAGTTGAAGAACACCTTTACTTTCTATAAAAGAAAATTAGAAGGTGGAGAATTAGGGCAAAAAATTGATAAGAAGTCGAAGAAGATGTCAAAGGTGGTATCTTGACTAGACAGAGGTTGTAAGTCAACCAGATTAAACCCTAGGTCTAGAGGAAAGACCTTAGGTAAAAACACGGTGTAGCCATGAGAGGCACATTAGATCATAAGCATAAATCTTTGGGACATAGGCTAGATACTGAAACTTGTGTGAAAATAAAAAATTGTTTCATCAGGACACAAGAATAGGAAGCTTCTATATCTTTTGGTTTCTATGTAGTATGGGATGCACAGGAATTCACGGGTATGGAGGAAACCTGAACTTGAAGAATGATGGACCATGTGCAGTGAATGATCGGTAACTCTGGAATAACGGGTTTTTCTATGCTCGACTGGTATGGGACAGTTGGATATAATGGGCTCAGGAACCTAAGTTATCAAGCAATTTGCAAAATTATTTGGGTGCGGCTCTATTCTCAATGAAAGCCTAAGTGAAAGGGATAAAGTGGTATGGGACACTTTAAGCTGAAAGCTTAGGTGGAAGCTTAAAACTTTGCGGTGCTAGCGTAAACTGTTTGATCGTATGATTACGTGATATGCATGCTTTGCTGTTTATTTGCTTCGAAACCAAATCCTATACCCCTGCATGAAAAAAAACCTAAAAGAAAAACCTTTAGGTCACTAAACAAATCGAGAAACTAGAAACCAAATCTAGAGTCATGATAATACGAACGTTTGATGAAACAAACACCGATGTTGAAAAGATGAAGTAGGGAAAGTTCAAGGAGATCTTCTACAAAAAATTATGTTTGGAGGCTACCCTAAGAAAGCTACAAGAAGACTTTGTAAGACTCAATCAGAGAGATCTCACCTTAACTTAGTACAAAAGGAAATTTACTAAGCTAGCAAGTTCTCTCAAGAACTAATCTGGGAGGAGAGGATGAATGCTTATAGGTTTACTCAGGGTCTCAAGATCGAGATCCGCAAAGTGGTTATGACCTAGGGCCTAAAGACTCACAAAGATGTTGTAAAATGGGCCCTAATACTCGAATAGAGCAAAGGTTGAGAGATAAGAACAAGAGGACTAGTAATGAAACAGAGAACCCAAAGGCCCAGAAAAAGAATAAGAGTGGTGGGAAGGCACCACAAATTCAGAATCAAGGGCAAAACAAAGATGAACTAAGAGAATAGGCGAGGAAGCAAGGATTGTGCTATGTGTGTGCAGGCAAAAGGGTCATTTAGTAAAAAATTGCCCGATTGCACCTGCTCAGGCTCCTCAACCACAGAACACTCAAGGAGGAGGTTAGAATGATCATTCTCAAGGTAGACAACAACAACAACAGAATGTCAACCAGGGGCAGAATTAGGGTCGTGGTCAGAACCAGGCCAAAATGTTCGTTGTGAGGGCCCAAGATGATCAATACCCTCAATAAAAACCCTAGTAGTCTAATGTTAGTACAAAAAAATTAATTTTTGGAATATAATTAGTGGAATAGAGTTCTTAAAACTCATTATATGTTTGCATTTATTTTGGCTGTGAATAAGGTTTTGTACCTCTGATTTTCAATTAATGAAAATGAATTCCTTAAAAATTCTTGTTGCCCCACGTTAAATATTCAAACTAGAAAGAAAGTGTCAGTCACTCGAAGTAACAATCCCAAAGCCTATCGTGTGGTCAAGTCCACTAAGTCGGAGGTGGGAAATGTTTAACCTCAAACGGTTATACCGAATAATTAAAGACTTTAGGATTGGTGTGACCCTGAATGAAAAACAAGTCTATCTCTATAGCAAGTCTTGCCATCAAACCTATTGCATCAGATCAGGGATGAACAAAAGGCAAGACGAATCACTCACAAGATTGATGGAGGAAAACGAATGGGATAAGCATACTGATCATAGGTTAGAAGCTAAGAATACCCTAAAACTTAGGAAGAAAACATCATATTGGTAATTGTAGATCGTCTCACTAAAGTGGCTTAGTTTCTACCAATTAGATCCATAGATCAAGTCAGTAAGTCTAAGAGAATCACCCAGACACTAGAGGATATGCTGAGGTCTTATGCCTTAAGCCTTAAAAGAAAACTGGAGAAAGTATGAACCTGACATTCAAGATGATGCTACTTACGAGGAAGTAGTAGTCAAACTCCTTGACCACAAAGCGCAAAGTCTGATAATGAAGGATATTCCATTAATGGAAGTGTTGTGGAAGCATCACGGCGTGGAAGAAGCTACTTGAGAACTCGAAATCAAAATGAAGACCAAGTATCCATAACTATTCACTAGAAAGCCTTAATTATGTACAAATTTTGAGGACAAAATTTTTCTAAGGAGAGTAGGTTGTAATACCCTAAAAACATTGTATTTAATTCAATGAAATTCAAGATCAGTTCAATAAAATTGGATACAAAATGAAACAAAGCTCATTTCGGGGCTAAATTTGGCAGGTTTCCAAAAGTCTCATTTGGTAACCCTTAGGGACCCAAAACAACCTGAAACAAAGTAAGGTGATATGAACCAAGTAATTGAACAACATATCTAAAAATTAGAACAATTGGTCAAGATTAAGATTTTCATTTGTCAAACGCCCTTCAGGGGGTCCAAATAAGAAATAATTGGCATTTAGGATACTTCGGGAATTGAAATAACCCAAAACAAAACGAAATGACATGAACTAACAAAATGAATGACATATCCAAAAATCAAGACAATTGGCCAAGATTTGGATTTTCATTTGCCTAGTGACCTCAGTGGGTCTTAAATAAGGAACCTTTTTTTAGGGAAAATTACCTTGGGCCAAACCATACCTTAGAATTTGCATTAGGTTCATGTGATTCTAAAACTATAGGTTAAAAATTATAATTCCTTGTAAATAAAGAAATATTAATTTTTATTGAATTTTTGTGAACCCATAAAGTCATGGCCACCCCAAGCATGTGCAAGTCACATAGGTGGAACACCATGATCATGTGCACCCTCATGCTACCCAAAGCTCCATGGGATGTGTTCCTTACTTGAATCCATACAAAATGATCCTATCTACCATGCAAATGATTCAATACACCACACCTATGAGAAGTTTTCCCATGGTTAGAAACCAAGACAAGTGATCTCATGTACCAAGATAAATGATCAAGTGTACCAATGCACCCTAAAAACGTCTACACCATGTGTGTGTGCTCCACGTGTGCCAAATTCCAAATTAAGAGAGTTTCCTAGGATTCATAAGACCTTGATCTTGTGTTCCTCAAGTCTGATCATGTACTCACCAGCCACCTTTGCTCAAGCAAACAATTCCCTAATCAAAAACGCCAAAATTAGAAGTATTTCTATGCATGCTTGTGTGATGACCAAGCAAGAAACAAGCAAAAGAAAGTTACTAAGTCCCAAAGGAAAGTTCTATGCAGGTCTATCAATTGGCTCCCCTATTGAGGATCTGTGGCCGTCATACATGAGATACCAATTGGCGGATCCCTATGATATGATATGAGAATACGTTGAACTGTTAGGTACACCCGCTCGAGTAGATTTATTATTGCCCTCTAGGCTATTAAGAGCTTCGTATGTGTTTTCAGCATTATAACCGTTTTCAAAATGGAAGGTATACGATTACATTGTGGATTTAGTAGTCGTTAATTGTTGCATTCATTCGCATTATTATTATTATGCATGCATACACGACATTGTTCTATAGAATTTTGTTCGACATTATAGATTAAACTACATTACTCACTGAGCTGCTGTGGGCAAATTGGCTCTTTACTTTAACATTTCAAGTTCTTCTACTACAGACAAAGGCAAGAAAGTGGTCATCGCGTAGTGTACATTTCTTTATTTTGGTAAGTTTCTTCACATAGTTTACTATTTTGAGAGTTAGTATGATGTATAAGAAGTGAGAAAAATATTGTAGATATTTTGACTATCATATTGTCACTACCACTACATAGAAAAGATTGTACATAATCACTTCTTATTTGATTAAATATATGTTGCAATTATTTGTTTTAGTTACTTCTGCATTATCATATGATTACGATAATGGAGTAGTGTATGGTGTTGTGAAGAAGCTTAATACTGTTCTGGCAAGCTCAGTTTGAGAGTGAGTTTGTGAAAATACTGTGTCAGTCGGTTCGTCATTCACCCAAAGGAAAGGGTCCAAATTATGCTATAAATGGCTAGTATTTTAACCCACTTTGACATAGTTGTCTTATGATTTCTAATGATCACTATTTCAATTGATGAATTATGAGTAGCTTAATGTAATAATAGTAGTAATAATGATAATAATACACGAATGGTCTTGATCAAATTATTATTGTCTAGAAGTGGGTCAAAATTTTCTATAACTATAAGGGGACACACGGGTATTATGTGCGCAAAAGTCACTTAAGATAATTAACATTGCCTTAGAATTACACCATTTGAGAATTAAATTTGAATATTTAAAATAAAGATAATTACTTATATTAACATGCAACCGCCTTACCTTCAACCTTATCCATTAGAAGAAACCCGAAAAAAAAAAAAAAAAAAAAAAAAAAGAGAAAAAAGTCAACATGGGCCCTAATCCCAGGTCCCATGTGAAGAAGTTTGGACAAGTATCATTTTTATTTCAAAAATTAAAAGAGATTATCTAGTAGTTAAGATAAAATCAAATATTTACAAAGGATAAGTCTAACCACCCTTGTCATTCTCTCTTTCTAATCTATCCTAAACTCACCAAAATCAATCACTTTCTCTCAAGATCAAGTCTATTTCTACTCTCCTCATTCAGCTCAAGAAGATCGAGAAAGGAAACAAGCTAAGCACGTGCACACTTCATAAAAAATCAGCACATTCTTCTCTTTTTTTCTTCATCAAATCTTGTGTCTATTATTCATTTTTCTTTCTTTCTCTTGGCAAAAAGAGGCAAAAAAAAAAAAAAAGAAAAGAAAAGAAAAATATCTATATTCTTCACCTTCACACAACTATCTTCCTTGTTCAAGCATTTTTCTATATTTTTTTTCTTCTTTTATTTTCGTAGGCCCAGAGACCACCCATTCATTATCTTGATCTTTTAGAGCCTTTTTCTTTCTTTCTTCGTCTTTCTTTAGGGATGTTTTGAACACCAATTCATTATCTTCCTCTTTCTTTAGGAATCAAATAACAAAGATTAAAGCAAGAGGATATAATATTCTACACTCTATTCTTTACAATTTTATTTTTACATCTTACTTTATATTGGATCTAGATGTTTTAGATAGTAAATCTATTTTAGATCGATTACTATTTGACCACAGTAATTATATGCTATGGTATACATAGAAGGTTAAGTTCTGCATGCATACACATTGAAAATAATGAAATCTTGTTAATTCATGTAAACTGAAAATAAATTATTTAAAAAATTAGATTAGTCCAAAACAAGATAAAAAATCAAGTTAAAATATTATTTTACATGGATATAGATCAGAATATGAAAATTATCCAAAAGTATATACATGTTGATAATATGATGAAAACCTATATTGATTCATGTGAATTAAAAATGAAGGATTTTATCTAAATTATTTAGAATCCTAGAACAACCCCTAAATTTAATTAAAAGTCATTTTATAATACTAATTTATAGAAATACAACTTTGAATATAAAAACATATATAATAAAAAAATAAAAAAAACTGTGCAATTGATTTGTAGAATAAATTATCATGAGAATATTATTATTATTTCATATAATTTGAAATTTTTAAAAAATTAAATGGCTTTAAATAATATTAAAATCAGTTTATAAGGTAAAAAATATTTATTTATATGTTCGAAAACATAAAATAAATAAGGTATACATATTGATATATTATTTACCCTAAAATTGAATAGACTAGAATAAATTGAAAAAAATAAATATTTTAGAATATGAAAATTCAGCACCTAAAACAATTAGAAATCAATTAGAAATATCATAATAATTTATGTTTATAGACTATCGTCGTAGAGCTAAAAACAAAAGCTCTTAGGCCTTGTTTGTTTGATGGGATTAGAATAGGATAGGACAAAAAATTGTCCTAATCCGGTGTTTGGAACTACATAGGATAGGATAATTTTTTGTCTGGGCCCACTTTTTAATCTCATGTTGGTAGGATAACTCAAACCCACCATTTTGGGTGGGATTGAGTTATCCAACCCAAAAAAAAAAAAAATTTTACTTTTATTTTTAAAAAAAATATATTTTTTAAAAATTTTTATATTTCATCCTATCTCATCCTATCCTATCCCACTAAAATAATCTTATACCATCCTGTGTACCAAACAGGCCCTTAATGTACCAAATAGACTTTTTTAATAAAAAATAATTAAAAATTGTAAAAATAAAAAAATAAAAATATTTAGAGCGAAAAACCAGAATTTCAACTTGCTGAAAATTAAAATAAAATAATTATAAAATAAGAAAAAATTTATAAAAAAATATTGTTGCACATAAAATAAAGATTTTATATGTTTATAGTAATTATTGGACTTAATTATTATACAAAATATGCATGATATTTTGGGTAAATTTTAAAATTTTAATTAATCATGGAATGGCTAACAAAAATCAGTTATAATAGTTTTTATGGATAAAAAATAATATTCATAAAATCTACAGTAAAAATCAATGTAATAGTCCACCGCTCATAACAACATTGCTCTATTACATTAAAATCTAAATAAAGTATAAAATCAGAAATTTTAAATTTTAAAATATTGAAATTATCATTCATTATTGAGAATTATATTTTTATATATGATTCAATCAATATCTTGGATAAATCTTGATGTGGCACGAATCTTGAAGATTCGAAACATCTGAATTGGTGGAGATAATTTTTGGATTTCAAATTATTACTCTGATTCAAATAAAACATGTATGGATATTTGTTAACTTAGCATTATGATTCAATGAGTATTCTTGAATCAATGATATGATATAATGGTATTCATTGATTGAGTGTATATTAAGTTGTGTTTGATTTCATGAATACTAATCCTACTGAACTGAATACTGATCACATTGATTCGTTGATATGTTTTTGCTGTAAATTATTTTTATTTATCATTTATCATGCTATGTTTATAAAGATTACTAAAGAAAAAGTAATAAAGATTCTAACCATATACTAGAGCAATGATCGACAATTTGGTATCATTAGGGGTGTCACTAAGCCCGACTTGAGTTGGCATTTATTTTCTTTGATATTTTACTTTCAGATGATTTATGAGATGAGATTGAGAGTCATGTTGGACTTCACTCCCCATATAAGGTCTCAAATAGGTAATTAGCATTTGGGTATTACCTATAGATAATGCCCAAAAGCATAACAAGACACCAAAGAGAATTTCTTCTCCTCTAACATCAACTTGAAAATCACCTGTTGATTGGAAAGCCTAAGCTAGAAAAGTGTTTGACATGCATGTATGTTTTATTTTATTAAAATGATGGTTTGAATATTTAGGGTCACTAGGCTCTTTAAACTCACTCCTTCTCTAAGGTTTCAAGTAACTAATGATTTGTAGTCGTCAGAGATTCACGTGAGGATACTTTTACAGCTTGGATCTTCATTTTCTTAGTGTGATTGTGCTAGATATGTTGACCCATATGAATTTTATTTCTCTTATGTGATAATCTTTTGATTAATAAAACATAGTCTCAAATTTATTTAAGACTTTTGATACATTGTTCCTTTTAATGAGAATAGATTATAGACACTGAACTCATTTTATGAATTCAATCACTTTTATTCAATCATTAATTGATATACTTTATTAAATTGTTGATATTGATGTATTATATAATCTAGTAAGACATGGATGTGAACAAATCAACAGATATGAGATTTAGTAATGTCTTGTCTCTCGAGTGGCCCTTGTTGTTATTAAGCAAGTAAAGTTGTCATCTAAGATGGCCTTTGGAAGATAGGGCATTACTGTAACACCCCGGCCCTCCCGCGGGTTCCCTCGAGCCGCGCTCCCTCAGAATGCGCGCCCATTCGACTGGAAAGCCGCCGCCGTGTCTTCCGCCAAGAGCCGGAGCGCTACTAAAATCATTTATCAAATCTATTATCAGGTTATGTTTCTATCTTTCATATAATAATAAAATCATTTTAAATAGACACCAATTTTTTTTGAAATGAAACTCCTATATAAATAAATTCGAGCCATGAAATTTCAAGTGAAATAAAAAGCATCAATAAAATTATAAATGAAACGAGCAACATCAAGTTCAAAGTTGAACAATTTAAAAGTCTCTAAAATAATTCCAAAAC